>PVJH01000802.1:0-225317 GCA_004026705.1 Nesogale talazaci | reverse complement strand
TGTTCAAAATAATTGCCAGGCGATACTTGGTGATGACAACTCGAAGAAAGTTATCAATGCAATTATTTCACACCAGATCAGTCCAGCGGGTCTGCTGAACCCTCTTGCCTGTTGTGAAGGAGTGAGATACTCATTATTCTTAAAATGTTAATGTTACTTGTTCATTTTTTTATAACAATGACTTCAATTTCAATTACATTGTTTTAATATTGCTAAAATTTTTCCAGGGACAATTAACTCAATGTGCTAAAGTGCCATCCATCCATATATGTAAGGATAAGTTCAATATATTCACGTCTGTAAAGTGATACTCCAGACAAACATAAAGGACTGTGTTCTTAACACTAGTTAGTGATTTCAGAGAAGCATACTAATTGGCTGTAAAGACAGCCTGGATGGAATGTCCAGGAAAACTAGGGCAATTTTCTGTTGTTAATATCTTGATCATTTCAGCATCAAGTATATCAAAGAATTTTGTACATCCTAAGTTTTCTTAACGCAAATGCATTCATTTTATAATTATTGATGCTCACTATCCTGAATCACATTTCCTGTCAAATACCCAGAATCCTTCTCTCTCTTACCAGTCTTTTTTTTCCCCAAGGTCTATGTACTTTGATAAGGACTCATTTGTATAGACCAACAAAAGTTCATGAAGCTTTCCCGTCTTCATAGATAGACGTCTGTGCTTAGGTGCTATGGTATTTCATTGCTGTCACTGTTAGATGCCCTTACCCTTGAAAGGCTCTGACACATCATGAGCAACCCTTCATGCATCAGGATGAACCGCCACCCAGTCAAGCACCAGCCTCTCAATGGTCATGATGATTGAGACCATTATTGCAGCCACTCTGCTAAATCTATCACATTGAGGACCTTCCTCTTGCACGGATCCTCTACGTTACCAAAGCATGATATCTTTCTCCCAATACTCATCCCTCCTGATAACATGCCCAAAACACATGAGATAAAATCTCAACATTCAGACTTCTAGCTGTACTTTTTCCAAGACAGCTATGTTCATTCTTTTTTTTAATGTAGATTTTATTGGGGGCTCTTTCAACATTTGTAAGTTATCAGTTACGTTCATTCTTTTGGCACTCTGTGGTATATATTCACTCTTGTTTGCCAAAATTATGATTCAAGTATGTATGTATATATTTTCTTTTCCAAGCTTCCTTATTCATTGTCTAACTTCCACATGCATATGAAGCAATTGAAAAGAACATAGTTTGGGTCAGACACACTTTAGGCCTCCCTCAAACTGACATCTCTGCTTTGTTAATACTTTAAGGAGATTAGTCCATCATTAGATTCATTGACTGCTGCTTCCAAGGGCATTCATTAATTGTGAATCCAAGTACAATGAAGTCCATCAAACATCAATCTTTTTTTATCATGAGGTTCCTTTCTAGTCCAAGTGTGAGGATTTTATTTCCTTTAGGTCGAGCTATAATCCATCTTGAAAGCTTCACCAAATGTATGTCCTTCAAATAAGTGTTCCAAATCTCTTCAATTTCAGCAACCAAAATCATATAATCTGCATTGCAGCAGGTTATTAACGAGTCTTCCTTTATTAGGTATTGGTGTTGTTTTCTTCATCCTGTTGTCTAGTTTCCCAATTATTTTCTCAGAATATACCTTGAATAAGTATGGTAAAAAGAGGCAACCACGATACACTCCTTTCCTGAAGTGCCACCATGGAGTATTCTTTTGTGCTGTTTGAAAGACTGCCTCCTGGTCTGTGTACTAGTTCCACATGAGTACAATGTATTCTTGAATTCCCATTCTTTGCAATGCTATCCATGACTTGTTATGATCCACACAAATGAAGGTGTTTGTACAGTCAATAAAACACAAGTAGACTTATGTCTTGTATTCTCTGCTTTCAGCCAAGATATCAGCAATGATAGCCCTCTCTCTATACCTTCTGTGAATACAGATTGAATTTCTGGTATTTCACCAGTCTCCTGGTTTATTCAACTATCTTCAACAAAATATTACATGAATGTTATATTAATTATATAGTTTAAAGATTTATACATTTAATTGGATCCTTTTCTTTGGGATAAGTACAAATATGGGTCTCTTTTATTTATCTGACCAGATGGCTCCTTTTGAAATTTTTTAGCATAGACAAGTGACACATCAAGTATAACATTTTATTTGTAAAGTTATGTCAACTGGTTTTTAATTCCATCAGTCCATATTTTGACTTTAATGGACATCTTTTAAAATTTCCAGTATCAAATTTGACTTGCAAATGAGAAACTGATGGTTTATTTTTTCTTCTGTTTCACTTTTTATATTCCAATTACCAGTAATAATCAATGCTTCTTGGTTGTATGATTGATTTCAGACTGGAAATGTAGGTTAAAAAAATCTTCATTTCATCATCTTGGCATTAGTGGCTCATGCATAAGTTTGAAGAATAGTCATATAACAGACTTTCCTTGTAGATGCATGCACATGATCTTGTGACTGACAGTGCCACATTTCAGGATAGACCTTGAAATGCTCTTTAGACAATGAATATGATACTTCCTATTCTGTATTTCTTCTTCCTAGCATATAGACTGTTTGACTCAAAATGGTCAACATGAGTCCATTTCAACCTGGTAATGCCTAAGCTTTACTCTGTAGGCATTACATTTCATTCTGTATGATTTGACATGTTCTTAGTTACATATGTCCTACCTTTCATGTTCCCCCGAGGAATGGGTATTTGCAGTTCATTTGGAGTCATGCCCTGGTAGCAAATGTATGTCCCCAACTCTTTCCTGCTTACTCATCATCCAAGTGAGATGATGGCTCTCTCCCAGTCACCTTTTGTGTCTTTCGAGCTGAAGAGTTCATATCTGGCATGACACTTTTCCAGAGACACACATAGTATTGTGTGACACAATACATAGTATTGTGTCTCCCTCATAGCTGCCTCTTCATTTAAAACAAACCAGATCTTCATGTCACAGGTGCTCGAGAGAGCACATATATTTAGTGTAGGTTTATTCATTTCATAAATGTATATATACAATGATAGTTAAACGTGCAGTGTAGCCAAGATATAGATTATAGTGGGAAGCTTTGCTCACCAAACAAAATAAATGATCTTTCAAACTTTCAATTGTGCAAAAATAATTTGAACTTTAAATTGATTCTGGAAAAATGTATATTCCCAAGCTTTGGTGTATTTTGTTCTCACTCTTTACTTTATCTCCAGATATTGTTTTGCTGAATAGATGTCTTTGGCTTTGGGGCATTGATTATATTAGTAAATATTTCCTGAGCACCTGTATGTTCAAAGTCCTGCACTGATGGAAGGTAAAGTAAAAGGAAGTTAAAATTACTATTCTGATATTAAATAAGATCTAAATCAATGGAGAGTTAAGTCAAACTCCTCCATAAGAAGACAATAAAACTTAATTATCTTGGGCTGAGTCCCGGTGGTGTAGTGGTCGAGTGTGGGGCTGTGGCCCATGGGCTTGGAGGTTCAAATCTAGCAGCAGCTCTACAGGAGCAAGGCTGGGTAGATCCCGTGACCACCAGAGGGCAGTGATGCCCCCCCAAAAAACTTAATTATCTGTTATCTCCAAATCATCTATAGAATTAAATAAGTTAAAATCAAAACCCCTTTTTCTGTAGAAATTCACAACCTGGTTCTACCATTTATATTGAAATAAAATGTATAAAACATTATATATACATATATATTTATATATACTGGGCACAATTGTATATGTATGGATACACACAAGGAAATAGTTTATAGCCACAGTTTAGGCACACATTACATTTTCTCTTTCAGTTCCTGACTCTCTGCCTTTCTCTGTTGTAGATAAATAGATACCAATTTTTGTGCTTTGGATGACTGATTGCAAACTTTTAGGGCCCTAGGCACTATGCAATGAACTAGGAGGTGGAATACAACACTAAGCATGCTATTAGGCTAATTAATTAGAATATTCCATGAAACCATGGCCAACCCACTTCCAAACCAAGGGGGAAAATCGTGTGAATATGGTTGTACAAAATCTCGGCAGATACTCTCTTTTTATCTTTTATCATTTGTCCTTGTTGTAAATACATTTCTCACACAACTTTTGTCGCATCGACTTTTTAGAAGTGTATATCAATCTGCTGATGTTTTCCATGTCTGTTGTGTTAGGTTGAGCTCTCTGGAGGAACAAAACAAATTATGCTTATAGAGAGATAAAAATAAGTACATGTATACCAAGAAAATAGTTCGTATACTTGCAGAAGTGGGCATGTCCAGTCCGAGTTTGGTGTGTCAGATTTAAACTAGACGCTTCTCTTGATTCATAGCTGTGGGAGTTGACGACCCCCAGATCATCATGAATACTACAAGCTGATACCTTAGAAGTGGATGAACCCACGGCCAGCAGGTCAGGTTTGTGACTGGTGAGAAGAATGAATTCAAGGTCAGATGGCAGATAAGATTACAGAGTGGTGATGGATCCCGGGATGGGCAGGTAAGGGCAGACTGTTCAGGTACAAAGAACAAGAAGGTGATGAGCCAGATGCAGGATCTAGACCATGGTAAAGGCAAGCAAACTTCTCCACCGTATCCACTTTTATAGGAAGAAGGCTACTCCCCAGAGAAAACTTCTTTCTGGTTACATCAGGACTGTGACCTGAGGAAGGGACTTTCTCTCCACACTGAACTCCTTACAACTCCATGGCTGTTCACAAAAGATCTCATTTTAGAGTTGATTACATTATGAGAAGCTGCAGTGGACTCAACCACCAAACCACTGAGACTCCTGACCTAGCAAAGTTGACAGTAAACCAAATGATCACATCTATAAACTCAGTATTGCATAAGCAATAGCTTTTCCCTCTTCGCATCTCCCCTTCTATGCTCCCCACTCTTGGTAGCCACTAAGAAACTTTCATCTCCATACATTTGCCTGTTCTTAACTTGTTACATAAGTGATATCATGAAATGTTTGTCATTTTTTGATGACTTATTTCACTCAGCATAATGTTTGCCGATTGCAACCATATTATAGCATGCATGAACACTTCCTTTCTCTTGCTGGCTGTGTATTCACTGGTATAGATGGACCCTAACATGTGTGCCTTTTATTTATCCATTTATTCTTTATGAACATTTAGATTGTGAGTAGTGCTGCAATGAACATTGATATAGCAGAATCTGCTAAAATCTGTTTTTTTTTTTCCCAAGTACTTGGTGATATATTTAGAAGTAGAATTTCTGGGTCACATGGTCACAATATGTTTTGTTATTTTGAGAAATGAGCACACTATTCTCCACCATCACTATACTACTTTGACTTGCCTTTCAACTAAAAGAAAGGAGTTCCAATTATCTTATATCCTTTTTTAGCATTTGTTGTTTTCTATTTTTGTTGTTGTTTTTTAATCTTACAACCCTCAGGGGAATGAAAAAGCACCTCATTAGGGCTTTGATTTGCATCTTTCTGATGGCTAATGAACATCTTTCCATGTGTTTAGTGACTTCATTGGTAAAATGTCTATCTAAGTATCTCTTTTTCTTTTTATTTATTTCTTCCTTCTATTTTTCATCTTGGTACTTGTATTGTGCTTCTCTCCATTGTTACTTATGTATTTACTTTTTTTTTGAATGAAGGTTGAACTTTGGACACATATTTGCCAATAAAATACAGAGAAGAAACCAAATTGATTCTGCTAGTCTGTTCCCCAGATTTAAATCAATATGGTGTTCTTCAACACTCTCTTGATGAATTTGTATTAAAAATAAGATGCTTATTTCTATGCAATTTTTTGCCACTCAGTAAAACAGAGGGGTCTATAGTGAAGCTTCTTCAGTAATCCACTATCCAAGTTATAGTCTGATTCCCATTGCTTTTTCACATGTCCTTATTTACCTTTTCTAGACCTGGGGGGCAGTTGGGGGTGTCAAGGGTGCTATGTAATTAATCATAGAAAGAAATATATCTCATAATCACTCTGCTTTAATTATATGTCCCCTCATAATCTCTTCTATCAACCTGATAATTACAGGGACATTTTTCTCTTTCTGTGATCTTCCTAAAACTTTCCATTCCAACATTTTAATCAAAGGTGTAATACACGGCCTTTCAGGACTTAGACAGTTTTAGGAAGTCTCTTTCAGAGTGACGTCTGAGGCAATATATATCAATTTTCAGCACTCTTTCTCCTTTTAGTGGTGGGAGGGGCAAGTTCCTCAGTACCTGACCAATAATCTTCTATCGTATTTTAGATTATACCCCTTTTTAATAATAATGCAGTTTCCTCTTTTCATTTTCCTTCACTCCTTCCTTTCATCCTCCCACCTTCCATATCATGTTCTCTCTCTTCCAGTTTTTGTGTAAATGAAATTCCAAAGTAGTAAAGAGAAGGAAATATGCCATTCTCTGAAAAATCGCAAACTTACTCGCTGCCAACAAGTGGAGTCCAAGTGACAGTGGCCATACGAAAATAGAACTGTCCTGTGGGTTTTTGAGATGGCAAATCTGTCTGTGAGTAAAAAGTCTTATTTTTCTCCTGTGGAGCAACTGAGTATTTTGAACTTTTTGAAACTGACCTTGAGAGTAATAGTCCAATGAATAATGACTGCACCGTCGCTATTTGAAATAATATCTTTGAATTAATTCTTCATTGAGGAGATTACTTTAAATCGATAAAATGACTACAATAAGCTATATCTTATGTCTCATCTTTCTACTTGTTTGGAAATCTCTTTAAATATTTGCTTTCTTCAATATGGATTTTAGACTGCTATAGTTATCAACCAAGGCATCTCTCCTGCTTGACTTCACCTTGTTTGTGACACCTATTGACTTCTTCAAAAGCTGTTGACTACTATGAGTATATCATCATAGTATACTGGTAAAAATCATTTTCAAGTTGATGTCTGTGTTTTTAAAGATTTAGTTGAAATATCATCTCTTCTGTGAAAAACTCACAAGAGAAGCTCCTTAATTCATCCACTCTCTTGTTTCTCCCATTGTAACCATGCCACTCAGGGAAAAGGTTTCCACCATGACATCCTCATCATGTCCTTGCACCTCTTTTCCATATCACGGATGAATCCTGGGATACCCAGGAGCTTTTGCACATCTCCCTCCAACTGAGAAGACTCCTCAAGGACAAAGTTATGTTGCTCTAGAATCTACATATTATCTTTCAAATAAGGTAAGCCATTCTCACAAAAAATTATTAGGAGACCATTCATTCATATTAGAAAAGAAATGCTACAATATTATCTTTTCTACAAACTCTGTTATCATCTCTTGTTAGAATCACCTCAATTTTCTATTATGTGCCAGGCACCAGGCTATTTCTTGTAGTCTCTCATTTAACCTTTATATCAACTTTATAGGCTTGTTCTACTATTGATGTTTAAGGAACAGAAAGTGTTAGTGATTTAACTAAGTGAACTTCTAAGTGTCTGACTCCAGAGACTGAACTCGTGGCCATTACTGTGACTTGCTAATGCTTAAAATGCAAAAGTATGATGCTTTACATTTTCCAAAGAAAATTTTTATTTTTTTATTTATTTACACCACACATTGAGTGACTCTAGTAAATATATTTGCTTTGCAGATACTAAATAGTCCATGAAATACTTTGAATTAATTTATTATTTCCATATTTTTTCTTTTTCAATATTATTTCTCAATCAGCAGCTATTTTAGGCCATGTACTAAGTATAGATGGCACAGATGAAAACACATTGTGTGATTGCTGCTAAAGTAGCACTCCGAGTCATGGAAGAAGTTGGAGTGAAATAGACATCTCTGGAGCAATGGCTGGAGAAGTAACACTTGGAAATGGCAGCTATGTGTGAAGAGCCATGGGAGAACCATAGTTAAGCTCTCAGCTGCTAACTACAAGATTGGTGGTTCAAAACCACCAGCCACTTGGCAGCAAAAAAGATGTGGAGAATCTTCCTTAAAGACTTCAGCAACAGATGCTGCATTCTTCATATCATCTACTTTTGATTGAACAAATGTAGTGAGAGGAGACAAAGCCAACACATGTATTTTCTGGTTTTAAACCATGCAGTATACGCTTGTTGTGTTCATACAACTGCCGCGTGGTCAATATTCGAGCTCCAAATGAACACAATGAAGTGTTCTACCATTCTCAGGTTTCTCAAGGTTATCCACAGTTTACCATGGTCTACACATTTGAATGCCTTTTCATAGTCAAGGAAACATAAGAAAACATAGTTCTTGCATGCTCTGCTTAAAGTCAAGATTCATCTGACATCAACAGTGGTATCTCTTTTCTCACATCCTCTTCTGAATCTGATCTCAACTTCTGGCAGTTCCTCATCAATGTCCTGGCACAGTTATTGTTGGACGATCTTAAGCAAAATATTACTTTTGTGTGAGTCAAGGATATTGTTCTATAGCATGGCCACTCTGTTGGATCACCTTTCTTTGGAAGGAGTACAAATAGAGGTTCAATCCAGTGAGTTAGTCAAGTAGCTGTTTTCCAAATTCCCGGGCATAAATGAGTTAGTGCTTTCAGTGCTTCTTCCTCTGGCTGAAACATGTCATGGGCAGTGACCTGCTCTGCTGTTTGCTGCCTGTGACCAGCATAGCCTGAATTGCTCTACAGAGGACTACTTAGTGGCTCTGAAGAATTGAAGGACTGCTAGTCTTCTAGCTGCCTCAAGCAAGTGAGTTGCACCGAGAAATCTGTACTGCTTTATAGATAGTTAACTGTGTCTTATCTTATATACCCTTCTCTCTATATAAATATAACTAGTGTCCTGGTTTTATTTCTCTAGAGAACCTCTCTGACATGAGGCTTGCAATTTCCCCGCCCCCCCTTAGTTCTCTCAGTTTTAGATATGCAAAGACCATTCTTCCCTTTTAGTTTTCTAATTCTAGGGTTTTTTTTTGCACATTTCATTATAATATTTGGCTTTGTCTTCTCAAGATGGCTTGTACATTTTCTATTGGGCTTTCTTACCTCATCCTTCCATTTGCTTAGCTTCTCTACAATGCATAGCAAGTTTGGACATCCACTTTGACACTTTAATCTCTTCTTTCTTTCCTGTCTTTTTAATGACTTTTTACTTTCTTCATAAATAATGGTCTTTAATGTCCGCCCACAGCTCAAAAGATGTTCTGTCATTTGTATTAAATGCGTCGAATTTGTTCCTGAGATATACTAGAAATTGAACTGGAGTAGATTCAAGATTGTATTTTGGCTCTGTGAACTTGTTTTAATTTCCTTCAGCTTTCTCCTGGACTTGCATATGGGCCATTGATGGTCTGTTCCACAGTTGGCTTCTGGTTTGATTTTAGCTGCTGATAGCCTTTCCATCTTGGCTTCTTACAGATGTAGTCAACTTGATTTCTATGTATTCCATGTGGGAATACATGTCTGTACCTGCCTTTGTGTTGTTGAAAAAAAATATTTGCTATGAAAAAAATCATTGGTTTTGCAAAATTCTATCCTTCAATTTCCAGCTTCATTTCTCTCACCAGATCCATATTTCCCCCACTGTTGTTTCTCTTTGTTTCCAACTTTTGCATTCCAGTCATAAATAATTATCAGTGCACCCTGATTGCATATTTGATCTATTTCTGACTGAATTCATCAATAGAATTCTTCAATTTCCCTCTCACTAGCTTTTCTGGCTGGTGCATAAATTTGAACAACATCTGTATCAGTTGGATTCCTTTAAGATATATATGCCTATCATAGACAGCATTGTACTTCATGATAGATTTAACAAGATCCTCTCTGACAATGCATTCATGCTACTCCTTTTGAGTGAAGGCTGTGGCAGACATTAATTTATTGAGAACTCTTTGCATATCCATTAAATAAGTGTAATCATCTCCACTTAACAGGTATGAATGAATACTGGTTCTCAGAAAAGCTAAGTAAATTCCCATTGTCCATAACAACTAAGCCAAAAACAGAATTAGAATCTAAGACTAATTGAATCCAAGGTCATGCTAAATTTATCACATATTCTGAGCATGTAGGGGACAGCAGTATGTTGAAGCTACACAGTGCCCTTTTCCCCTTTAACTCACAGTCCCTCGTATTTTCATTCCTTTTAGTAAAGGGATGTGGGGTATGTAATGGAAGAGACCTGAGGAAAGAGAGGCTTCTTAGAGAAGAGAGAAGCTGGACTGAGTTTGGAAAAATAGAAGATAAAGGAGCAGGGAATGATATTTCAAATAATGAGTACAGATGGCAAAAATCATGGATGCTAGACTCTGCTAAGAAGGGTGAATGATTCATTCTGAGAAGCAGCTAGACAAAAAGGAATGCTAAGAGCTTGAGTTAGGTTGTGAAGGTCTTCTAGATCAGTAAAGAGCATTTTGAAGGGCTCCTGACCAACCAGGATCCTTGGGAGGGAAGGCTTCCTGGCAAGTGTTCTTCTTTGACTTATCATCAAGGTCCATGCACCAACAGATAGTTTCACAAAATAATCTGTGGTGAAAAGTATGGGAGCCCCTATACTCTCAGCTAAAATGTGGTCATGTCATTTTATAAATGCCTATGGAAATTGTGTCCATTCAAAAACCAGGAATAGGAGCAGTTGCACAAAATAGCATATGCCTGGATTTCCAGTAAAATAAACAACTTCTAGGGAAGTGACTATGATTTAATACTATCATAAGTAGCCACTTCCAACACATTACTAATTAGACTGCTGTGGGAAATGTGGTGGTTTTTAAAGAATCTGGTTTATCCCACTGTCTCTTCCAGGCTGCAATTTCTTGTCATCAGTTTTTGCTTATATGTTTGTTTGATTTTAGCTCTGCATTTACACTACTTTGGAAGCTCCATGGGAATGTCTAGAATTGCCAGTTTTCATCATTGGCTTATCTCTGGTTCTTTATGAGAATTTTCAAAGAACTAAAAATTGTATTGCTTATGTACGGTTGCAATATATATGCATTCTCCTGAGGTGACCATTAGTGGAATGGAATGGAATGTTCATTTCATTCTAATTTGTGTATTTAACCGTGTAAGTCTAGGCTTTTCTGTTGGGGTTCAGGGATTCCATAGCTGGACAAGGATTCCCTTCGAGGGATGGGTAGACAGGCCCAAATCACATGCAAAGTATTGTGCTCTTTTTGTGAGTGTCTATTGGATTTGTCAGTGATCACAAGGATGCTGACTGCTACAAGCATTTGCAAAGGAGAGGGAAGAGAGCTTTGAACTTGCTCTTTCCTTAATCCAACCCAGTATCCTTAACTTAACGGCGAAACCTATGTGGTGTGAAAGGAACCTGTTCTCAGCTCTGCAGCTATAAGCCATTTTGCCTCCAGCTGTGGAACTGATGCTTTTAAAGCCCCCAAGGAACAACTGCTGCCAGCAGTCATTGCTGTTTCAGAGATGATAATTGACAAATGTTGTTTTATTTTTTGCCTCCTGATGGTCTTTTTAAAATTCGTGTGGGACAGTAGACATGTGTCCAAGAGAATAATTATGTATGTAAATGGCGCAGATACATTCCAAACTACCTTTTCCTAGGGCTAACAATGCTGAGTGCCTCTGCTTTAGTTAATCTATTAACTACAAGAGAGAAGCCATGTTTTCAGAATAACAAAGTATGGGCTTTTCCCTCACAAGAAGAAGAGAAGAAGTTGGCTTTCTTCCTCTTTTGTGCTATCCATATTGACATCTGTTTAGAGTTTTTTGAGCTCTGCTGCTCTGAATTCCAGCCACATGAGTGATCCATTAACTTTATTTTGTTCTGGGAATGTCTAAATGTTTTTATTATAAATTCCTGTAGTTCACTTAACCTTTGTAAGATGCCTATGCTCTTCGTGGAGTCCTTTTTTATTTTTAATTTTTTTAAAAAAAATGTGGACGTTTGAGTTTGATAAACAGTCTCCAAATGCTAGCAGGAGTTTCATTGATGCCTCTTTATAGCTTATGAAAGACCAGACTTATATGAGCCCTGGATTTACTTGGTTTTCCGAGGGGGTATTATTGTCTCTGACAACAATGACAAAATCTGGAAATCTACCTTGGTGTTCAGTTGTACGCAGTACTTATTTTCAATTCATGGACTATTAAAACCCAAAGGCATGATATGATATACAATACCAGATAGCATACATAATTTTAGAATTTGATTTCACCATGGTTCAGCAAGTCAGGTCTTTATTGGATTGCTTCTGTTCTATCATCATGAATCTATCTTTATATTAAGTTATAGCATTTAGCAACATTTTAAAAATGTTCTTTCCTTACATGAACTTAGTAGGCTCTTTTATTAATACATTGAGACATGTTCCTGTCATTGAAGTTCTTTTACTGCAGTTCTGAGCATGACTCTCGACTCTTCCTCTGATTGTTTGTAAGTATGATCCTGGCAAAACATCAGCATTCCCTCCTTTGTTCGGTTATTTCTTATCAGTGAAGTGAAGCATGAAATTAGGGTATGGCTCTCAAAATCTTTCACCTGATTGATAGACATCTTTGCTGCAGTTTGTGTAGCTGCTACAAATTATGAACACTGGGTTGTTTTACAACTAAGCAGAAAAATTAGTAAAGTCCCTTGCTAAAATGGTCCTGGGAAGGAAAGCTGGCAAACAAATTCTAGTGTAGATGCTTCAAAAGGACACTATTTGGAGTGTTTTCCATAGGTTAAAATTAGAGTTCACTAACGACTATCAAGTCAGTTGCACTAATGACAACCCTCTACAGTGTGATGGGGGGCTATGAATCCTTACAAAGCAACCCTGGTGGGGTTGTGAACTAGACAATCAGCATTTAAAACCCCCAGCAACTTCTCAGGAGAAAGACTGGGCTTTCTATTCCTGCAAACAGTTATGGTCTCAGAAATGCACATGGAGTCTCCATGAGTCAGCATTGCTTAATGGCAGGAATCGTAATAAGAGCAAATAGCTTTATCTTTCTTCTAAGGATTGTCTGGTGGTTTGAATCCTGATCTTGCATTGAGCAGTCTGACAGGACCTGACAGTCCTTAAAGCGACAGATTCTCTCAAAATCTCATTGTCATAGAGTTGATCCTGATTCAGAGAGATCCCATTGGGCAGGGTAGAATTTCCCCTGTGAGGTTTTGAGACAATAACTTTTTACAGGAATAGAAAATTCAGGAGTATGAAGTCTCCAACCAAGTGTCTGATGGTTTCGAACCACTGACCTGCAGTGAACAGCCCAACTTTACTCCCAGGTGTTCCTTAGATTGGGGTTAGTGAAGTCTAAATAAAGATCCCACTTTCACAATGATAAATATTAGAAGATTTTAGAATTAGAAGATTCAGGATCCAAGAGAAAACATTTCCACCACTGGTGGTGGTGATTATTATAACCTTTTACTTTGAAAGAATGCAATTAAAGCAAAAAAATCATTAAATATTTGTCCTGCATTTAGAGGACAAAATATAGTTCATTCTTAGTTAACAAAGAAACATTTTTTTTCTACCATGAATAATCACGGATAATGATCCAATGTAGCACAGTGATAGAATGAGGAAAATCAACATTTTGCAAGCTCCCATTAAATAATTAATTCAGGCAAGGATCTTCAGTGGACACAAAAATCATTATGTGAAAAGCAGTCCAGAATAGGTGATTCACACTGTGTCAAACTGTCAGCTCACAGACTACTTGCCAATTGCCATGGGGGAAAAATGTACCTCTACAGTGGAGACATCTGACTTTCTCTGCCCTAACCCAGAGCGCAAATAAGTGGAACAAAGCTGCTATGAGAGCCCTCCTCCTATGATGTCATTTAAAGCACACAATATCATCAATGAGGCCTTATCTGAAACATGCTTAATCCACGTGTGAGTAATACTTGATGCATAGTGTACAATTTAGGAAAGCTAGGGATACACAGACACATTTGCCAACCGGGCATATACAAAAGATCATCAGACAAATCCAAAAGGTGGAGGATTTTACCACAAGGACAAAGCCATAACCAGGCAGGCTTTGTCATGAGTGGGCAGCACCATGAGGGTAGGAGGACGTGTTCATCATTCTCAATAAACAGAGATCACGGAGAGGGAAGATACCACAGGAGGTTCCATTTACTCTTGACTCTCATTTTATGCTATCAGATGCCCTGAGAAAAGGATAGAAACACCACGGAGAAAAATTAAATATGGACACTTACTTAGATCATGTAATGGAATCATAGTTAATTTCTCAGATATGATAATACTGTAGTGTGGCTACTGTCCCAGAGGGTGAAAATGATAAAGTACTCGGCTATTAACAGAAAGGTTGACCCTTCCCATGTATCCAGGTGCATCTTGGAAAGCAAGCTTGATATATTGCTAAAAGGTCACGGCATAGAAAACCCAATGGATCAGTTCTACTCTGAAGCCACGGCCTTGCCAGGAGGTGAAGTCAGCTCAAGAACATATTACATCTATAAATGAAAATGCCCTTGTTCTTTGGAGGGTCTTTCTTAAGCAACAAATGGCTCATTAAAAAAAGCATGAAATGAAACACACACAATAATAGATACATTCAGCAAATGGGGAAAAATTGAACAATTTTCCTTGTTCATCTAAACATTTCAGGATTTTAAAAATTATAATACAAATTTAGAAATTACAGAAGCAAAGCATATGTGCTTTTTACATGAGATTTCATTTGTGTATATACACATGGAATTCCATATCTTGAAATTCAGGAAATACCCCTTGTCTCAGCAGACTTTGTAGGTTCATTTAATGCTTTATGGTAGGGGGTTGGTGGGTCTCCAAATCAACTTGCAAAGCAATGTCAGCTCATTTGGGATGCAAGTGTCCTCCCTTCCTCTAAAATCCATAGCGTATGCACAGAATGTATGTGGTGTCAGCATAGTGATGGATGTTCCAAATACTATGTAGGAATTATAGACATATGTTAGACAATCATAACTGCATTTGGCTGCCATGACATGAGAAAGAACAGAGCATGGCAGTGAAACCTGGGATGAAAGTAGAGATCAGAAATCTAAGAGCAAAGGAAAAATTGTCAGCATGTATATGAAGGGAATTAAGAGAATGGAGAGCATAAGGAAGCAGGATGTATGGACGCCATGTGGCATAAGAATGTGCCATATGGTGTTAGAAGGTGGCAAAGAAAGGGCACGTGCCCTGAAGAGTTGATGAAGGTAAAATCACATTGACGAGGACCAGACAGAGGTCAGCACCGCAGAAGTGGGTGGCATTCTCATCACAAGGTGATGGGAAGCCTAGAAACACTTCAAAGCTGGCAGGAAGCTGAAAATGAGTGTGCGCTTTAGAATCAAGTGAATCTAATTGTAAGTTCTGCTCTACTACTCTTTTCTAACTAGGTGAATTCAGGGGTCTCGATTTCCTTTCCTAAAATATATCTCAGGATTGTAAACACAGATAATAAATTAGCAAGGGATCTGAATTTCATCCACAGGCTTAATCAGTTACATATGATACATGTTAATTTGGCTTTGCACAATATGATCAAATAAACATAGATCCATTTAGAGAGGATTCTGTCTTCTAGAAATTTGGGGGAGAGGGAAGTGTTTAGTGAGCAGAGAATAATCCTCATATAAAGTGCTCCTACTGTGTGATGTCTTTTGAGCTGACTTAATTTATTATTAATTAATCTATTTACTTACTCAATATATGTTTATTCATCACCCACTATGTCAGGCATTGTGTTAGGTTCTAGATTTATACTGAGAATGCAAGAGGTCTACCCCCAAGGATTTATAGCATGTTATTTTTATTTTGTTTATTCATATTTCAAATTAAAAATTTGAAAGCATTTCTTATATCATTGTGCTGAATATGCTCATGCACCACATTCTTACCATGACTTACATGTATTTTGTATTCTTTTCTCAGATTCTGTTTTTGATGGAACCTTGGCTAAGAAAGGACTAGAAGCTGTGCTAGATGAAAGGTATGGAAGTGACACAATGATATTAGCACCATTCAGATTGTTTGCAATCTGGTAAGTAAAAAAATAGCCAGTGGGTTTAAACTACAAACCTTTTAGTTAGCAATCAAATTTTTATCAGTTGTTCTGTGAGGCATCCTCACTACGCTTACTAAAATATAAACAACTAAACCAGTGTTATTGAGTGGCTTCATACTCATAGCAACCCTAGGATTATAGTAATCATGTTACCTAAAATAGCTGAAGATGAAAAGGAAAATCTCCTCAAATTGATCAAGCTAAGAGGTAACCTCGAGGTGTCGAAGTGATCAGGAATCAGGAATCAAAGAACTAAAAATTATATCATTATAAATGAGGGGGAGTACAGATTGGGGATTCAAAGCCCAACTGTAGGTGAAATGACATCTTATTTACAAAGGGTCACGGGGAGGAGATGAGCCAGTCAGAGCAGAGTGTAGCAACAATGAAACATGCAATTTTCCTCTAGTTCCTCCCTCCCACTATCATGATCCCAATTCTGCTTTACAAATCTGCCAAGACCATAGGATGTACACTGGTAGAAATAGGAACCGGACACATGAGGAATCCAGAACAGATGATTCCTTCCAAACCAGTGGTGAGAACGGTGATACGGGGAGGGTGGAGGGAAGACGGAGTAGAAAGGAGGAACCAATTACAAGGATCTACATATAATCTTCTCCCTAGGGTACGGACAACAGGAAAGTGGATGAAGGGAGATATTGGACAGTGTATGATCTAACAAAATAATAAGAATGTTTAAATTATCAAGGGTTCATCTGGGACAGGGTAGCAGGGAGAGAGGGGGAAATTGAGGAGCAAATACCAAGGACTTAAGTAGAAAGAAAATGCTTTGTGAATGATGGTGGCAAGAAACATACCAAGGTGCTTTGCATACAATGCATGTATGTATGGATTGTGATAAGCATTGTATGAGCCCCCAATAAAATGGTTAAGATAAATGAATAAGTAAAACAAAAACAAACAAAAAAGAGATAATCAGAAGAGAAGAGAAAAGGGTAATTGGAAATCTGAAATAATTTCTGTGCATAAGTGATGGAGAGAAAATTCAGGGTAAAATCAACAAGTCTTTGTTCAATTAATAAAAAGTTGAGTTGGAAAAAATGTAACTGTGTACAAATGATTAATTCATCATAAAATTCCCAAAGCAGTGCTGAATTTACAGACCCTGTAGGACAAAATTGAACTGCTCCTTTGGGGTTTCTGAGCTCTCAGTCTTTAGAGAAGCAGAAATTCTCTTCCTTCTCTGGAGGCGTGGGGATGCTCTTGTTCTGCTCACCTTGTGGTTTGTAGCCTAACATAGATCCACTGCTTCACCGGATCTCTAACTCTTCATGGGATATCTGGAAAGCTTATGTGGAACATTTATGAAAACATTTTTGATCAGTCAACTGGTTCCATGGGTGTAACTTTGATAGACTCAAATATGAAATCTTAGATTGAGTTAGATGAAGACATTTGGCATGAGAGTGGGACTCCCTAGTCAGAGTATAAAAGTGGGAGAAAAGAGAAATGGCTTGAGAGCTTCACATCTTGCTAATGGTTAGGGATAGGAAGGAAATAAATGAGCCCATGGAAGAATCAGAGGAGCTTTAAGAGAACTTTGTTCATTGTTCACAAGGCTTAAAAACATTCATTCTCTCCTCTCATCGATCTCATTTTGACTTTCACAGTTTTTAAACAATATCTGTAGACTGGTGACACATATTTTCAGTTTCTAGTGACTATAAGTACTATGATGATTTTGGCACTTTTAATTGTTCTTTTTGAAAGAAAAGCTTGCATTTGAATAGGCATTTTTTGAGGTAAACTTTCTGGGCCAGATCAGGGAATAAATTGCAAATTTGTGGCATGTTGGGATTGTCCTTATTTACAAACTTTTTCTCCACCTTACAAAAGCAAATATATTTCCTGACACTCGGAAAGTAGAGAGGACTGAACAGTGCAATAACGCTACGGTGTAGCTAGAGGCAGTTGGCAAATGAAAATCACACTTACCATCTATCCCCCATCTTGTCCCCAAAGCAGACAACATTAATTAATGATGACCAACATTCCCACTGAACTCCTCCTCTAAGACCTACCCCTTGTAGGATTCCTTGTCATCAATAGCGATTAATGAGTTTTGATTGGGGGTTAGTATTCATCTACAGTATTATTAGATCCTTAAGGATTACATACCAAATAAAGAGAAAACATCAACAGACACAATCCAGAAGAAAACTGTGTTCATGTCAGAACTTCAGAAATTCATTATCCTGTAGTATGCATAAACTGTGAATATGCATATGGGCTTCCCTGGATGGATAGGATACACAGGAATCAAATTTATGACATTGTGGGATGAAATTATGGAGCTGTTAGTATCAGTCAGAACAAGACCAGGGGCAGACTTTGGAAAAGCTGATAAATTACTCATATAGAACTTCAAGTTGAGCAACCCCCCAAAGTTTTAAACAAATCCAGAAGAGGCAAAGTATACACCACCTTAATTTAGCAACCGTATACAGAAAAAATTGAATAAACTGAACTATAATGACTGAGGAAAAGTCATGAGATGACATTGTGGACATCATGTATGAAGAACCCATTAAAATACAAGAAAAACAAACAAAATGGATGTCAGAAGAAACTCTGAAACATACTTTGGAACATAGAATAACTAAAGAGAAAGGAATAAATTATGCAGTAAAAGCTGAACAAAAATTTCAAAGTCTGGTTAAAAAAGCAAAATAAAGCACTATGATAAAATGTACAAATACATGGAGGTATAAAACCAAATGGGAAGAACACACTCAACATTCCTCAGGCTATTAAAGAAATTAGGTATATCCAATTGCTGTATTTGCAGGTGAAAGCTGGACTATGAAGAGGGAAGAAGGAAGAACTATGGTGGTGGAGAAGACTGTTCACTCTAACATTGACTTCAAGAAGGACAGACAAATCCGTGTTGGGAATACAGCCAGGAGGTTTATTCGATGGCAGGATCTCACTTAATTTGAACATCCTCTCAGGAGGGACTAGCCCCTGGAGAAGGATGTTATGCTTGGGAAATTAGAGAGAGAGTATAAAAGAGGAAGACTTCAATGAGATGAAGTATTGACACAATGGCTGCAACATTGTGCACTCCAAAAGCAAAGATGGTGAAGATGGAGCAGGACTTGACAGTGCCTCCTTCTGTTGTACATAGGTTGCTAAAAGTCAAAATGGACTCTATATACCCGAAGAACAAAAATAAAACAGGGAACCTTTAAGATTAAGGTGAAATGAGAAATAATTAAAAATGAAAAGCAGAAGACTGGTAGGCAGTTTTCTATAAAGTGAAAAAGCAGCATGGGAAACATACGTAAGGTACACTATTAGAAATACTGAAAGCATAAAGAAAAATAAAACCAAGGAAGTGTAAATAAATCAGTGTAAAAGTATATATAAGTAAAAGTGGTGAGGTAGATGGCAAGACACAGAGTGAAGAATATTGTGCATGAAAGAAAATCAACATCAAGGACTCAAGTAGAAAGAAAATGTTTTGAGAATGATGATCGCAACAAATGTACAAATGTGCTTGATGCAGTGGATTTATGTGTGGATTGTGATAAAAGTTGTATGTGCCCCCAGTGGAATGATTTTAAAAAGAATAAAAACGAAAGAATGAAAATCAGTGTCAAAGTTCCAAAAATGTGTATATCATTTTATTGGCCTCATTACTGACAAACTCAGTGCAGTAAAAATGTTATTTAGATCATTCTGGCCACACATAAGAAATCAATTTATATGAAAAAAATTCTCAATTGGTTTCATTAAAGATTTATGTTTCAGTGGTTACATCTGATTCCTTGATTTTTGAAAAATTTTGCTAATTCTAAAAATTACAGTGTTGCCACAAATTATGGTATTTTACGATGCTTCATCATATGTTGTTTCTTCCTATTAATTGAGTTCTATGACTCCGGGAATGCCCTAGTTACCATCACATCTTAGTTCCAACACAAATTTTGTTATTTGGCTTGTGACTAATTTATGCAAGCATTGGAGAATGAAAAACAGAATATTGAGAGAGTGGTCAAGACACTGCTAACTTTATCAGAATTATTTTACTTTTCAATGTGAAAACACACAAGGGATTTTGAGGAAGTCTTAAATTAACTCAGCATGATCTTTCACCACCATCTAGCTGCCCTCCTAAACATAATAGCCTTGGGGGCTCTGTGGGTGAAACAGTGGGCTAGTAACTGGAAGGCTGATGGTTCAAACCTAGCAGCTGCCATTAGGGAAAAAACGAGGCTGTCTGCTCCTGTAAAGACAGATGTACAGTCTTGAACTTGATGGCAGTTGGTATTGTTTTAGACTTCTTGAAATGTATCAAAAAACCTGTATCCTGACTGATTTAGAGAGCTAGCCTGGCACCAATCCTCTCCATTTTTTAACTGTAATGTCAAACAACTACTACTGCAGCCACATAAAAGCCCAAAGCCCCCGCTCTCTGCTCCTAGACTTAATGAGAGAATTTAACAATCCAGTCTGTTGTCCTGGTGTTTTCTAGTTGCTTAGGGCTGGTTGTCAGCAGCTCATTTGGCAACCCGGTAGGAGAGGTTAATTAGCAGGGAGAGTTGAAGAGTGCTACCCAGAGGGAGCAGGAGTGCTGTGCCCACTGGGAGCCTGGAAGACAAACAGAGAAGTTGGGAAGTATTTATTTTCTCTGCTGGGGAATCTTTTTCTCCACAGGACTTGAGTTCAAACAGGGGCCAGCACCTTGTTGCCTCCACATGAGAGACACAGAATCAAAGTGCCCCGAAAATGAATGATGGTTAGAAGGAGGATCAGAGGGTTGACATGCAGTCAGGAAGCCAAAAAGGGGTTTGTTGCTCTCCATAGTAAAAGACTATTGATTGCTTTAAGAGCTTGTTGTTTCCTGAAGTTTAAGTTTATTTTCTTTTGCCCTTTGAGAATCTCTTGCTGTTAAGAACTAGGATGAAATTTAGCGCTTGTTTAATATAAAGTTATTTGTGGGCAGCCATGGGCTATCAACCTACTGTCAAGGTCAAAATGAAGGATATTTTACATAATGAAGACACTACGCAGTGGCCGTCTTCAAAGGGCTCTTATTACAACACCACTCGGCATGTTGTGTTCATCACTCTGTCTTACTGCAGAACTGACAGATGAGACGGCAGCACAGCCAACCTGTTCTGAAAGCTTCCACCATTGTGCACGAAGGTACCAGGAGGGTTTTAAACCTGAAAATGAAGGCATGCATGCCAGGAAATGTACACAGGCAGTGTCAATTAGACTTGCAATCATTGAGGTGACTGCCAATGTGACACGCAGAGGAGAAGGTTAATTGTGGTTGGGCATAAACAGCTACAACATTTAAAACCTCTTCAACAAGAATCTGGATATTTGTAGCATAACCCATTAAAGGACATTGTGCTGGGCTGATTGACTATAGAAGCAAACACATCGACATCAGAAAAACATCCTGATCAAGTCCTAAGTCTGATATGAGCCCCTAAGTCCAATACTAGTCCATAAATCTATCTTCAGACTCATGCAGCCACAAGCAATGATACAAAATTCAGGAAGAGCCCAGTCTGGTGGGTGAAAAGTCTTGTGGATCCATTGGCAGAAGAAGCATCACAGGACTCTGGAAGGTCTGTGGCAGATCTCAGAGTGGCTTGTCAGCAGGAGGGTGAAGGAGCAAAAGAGAGGATGTTTCCAGAATCTTCATGAAGTGTTCTATTCTATTCCATCTGGTTGCTATGCATCAAAAATGGACTGACCACCACTTTACAAGAACTGCAACATGCTTACCTGGCTTCATCGCTCATCTTGAACTTCATATTATAACTCTCTCTTAGTTTCAATTTTTTTTTCCCTCTTAGCTGGAATGCATCTTCAATTTGCTGGTTCAACAGGACAGCATATTTTCTGAATCCTTGCATATCAGGAAATGTTTTTCTGTTGCCTTTAATCCATGAACTGATAGAGTCAGAACCATCTCATCCCAGAGCTCTTCAGAGGATCATTTCCTAGTGCAGCACTCTCTAGGAGACTCAGACTGGCCTGTGGTCATTAGACAGGGACACTTGAAACATCGCGTGTTTTATGGTTGAACAACAACAAAAAGTCAGCACCTACCAAGTCTTCCCCCACTTATTTCCTAATGAAACTGTTTTTAGAGGATTGCTTGATACTATTAAAGTAGGTCTCTCTGTGTGTTAGTCTGGGTAGACTAGAGAAACAAATGCATAGACACTCATGTCTGTATAAAAAGAGTTTTTTATACAAGAGCAATTGAATATTGAGAGTACATTCCAGTCCAGTCTAGATCAAGTTCATAAGTCCAATATTAGCCCACATGTTCGATATCAATCTATAAAGTCCTCTTCAGATTCATGAAACACCTGAAATGATGCTCAATGTAGGGAGATCACAGACTAGTGTTTGGAAAATCTTGTGGATCCCATGGAGGTAGAAGCATCTCAACACTGGGCAGGATCTCCATGTGGCTCCTCCAGCTCGGGGTTCTGGCTGTATCAGTGTACCTTCATCAGGCTTGTTGTGAGTAATGTCTCCCAGAGAGTGAGCCTGTGTCCTGCCTCCAATGAGCTATTCGCCTCTTTAACACCTCCAAAATGAGGTCATCAAGCTGGGACCCAACCTGATCGTCACGCTAAACTCCACCCTTTCACTCTTAATACTCTCAAATTGACAAGAGTATATAACAACCACAGCCTCTACTTTTATATGCCAATGTAAACTTCTATAGATATCAATTTGTAGGACATGAATGTGTGTGCGAAAGAGAGAAAGAGGGTGAGAAAGAGAGAAATATAGAGGGTATGCATGTAAACTTGGAGAGTTAAAAGCATGTAAAAGGAATGTGAAATGCTTGCTTTAAAGTTGTCATTGTACTAAAAAGTTTTGCCTTGTGAAATGCAACTTAGTAGAGCTCCAGTGCCTACCTTGCAGTCGTCCACTTAAAAAAAAAAGGTTGTTAAATTCAATTGGACAGAATGAGTTATGTGGTTGGATAAACTGGGCCATGTTAAGCTGTAACTGATTTAATAGACTGAGAAGAATGGCTTTTCCCAAACTCTCCCCTTAGAGATTTATTTCCCCATCCCCTCACTCTTTATTCTGTGTTTACTACCTTTCTTCTTGAGCTCATCTGCCCCTCTGGGAAGTTAATAAAACCAAAGAAGATTAAATGTTCCTTGTGGAACTGCCTATCAATAGAAAGTAATCATACTAACATTTATTGAATATTTAATATACACTAGGCCTCTGGCAAAGTGTTTTAAAAACATTACCCCTTTTACTTCCCTCTGAATCCTGAGGTGCAGTGGTCTGCTAGGCACAAGGTTGGCAGTTCAAATCCATCAGCAAGAAAAACAAGCCTGTCTGTTCTCATATGGATTTACAGTCTTTAAAACCAATGAGGGATTTTGAGTCGGAATTAATTCAGTGTGTGTTAGTCTGGATAGACTAGAGAAACAAATTCATAGTCACTCATATACATATAAGGGAGAGCTTTATATACAAGAGGAATGAAACATTGAGAAAACATCTCAACTCAGGGCAGTCCAAGTCCATAAGTCCTATATTAGCCCATATGTCTGATACCAAACCATAAATCTTCATCAGACTCACTGTGATGGGTAGGTTTGTTATGCCAACATGGCCACAGAAGATTGGTGGGTCTGTTGTGACGGCATGGCCAATGAACACATGGGATAAATTGAAGGGCAGAGATAGGAAGGGCTTGGTGAGTCCTGCCCTCTCTCTTGCTTCCGGATCTTTGGACCAGAGAGCTGCCTTGTTCGTCCTGTGCTTCGACCTCCAAGCAACACTACCCGTGGGACACCTCATCATAGACTGTGTTGCTGTGAGTTGAGGATCCTTCAAGCCCTACTTCGCCACGCTCCTGGGATATACATCTCTTGAGCAGGGGACTGTTGGACTCTGTTATCTGGCTGACTATTGGTGACCTGCTCTGCTGTTTGCTCCCTGTGACCAGATAGCCTGAATTGCTCTACAGAGGACTACTCAGTGGCCCTCAAGACTTGAAGGACTGCCAGTCTCTAGCTGTCTCATGCAAGTGAGTTGTACTGAGCAATCTGTACTGCTTTATAGATAGTTAACTGTTTCTTTCTTATCTTATATACCTTTCTCTATATATAAATATATAAAAAGAATTACTAGTGTCCTGATTTTTATTTCTCTAAGAGATCCCTGCCTGACACACTCATGAACCACAGGAAATGACACCAGGACAATCACAGGCCAGTGAGTGCAGAGTCTTGTATATCCAGTGGTGGTAGAAGCATCTCAGCACTGGCAGGGACCTCTCTGGGGCTTTTCAAGCATCTCAGCACTGGCAGGAGTCTCCATGTGGCTTTTCCGGCTTCAGAGGTCTGGTTCCATCAGGGAAAGCCCAGGTGGCTTCTCCTCCAGGATGTCTCACAGGGATCCTGCTTTGTATCTTGTCAGTTGCAATGTCTCCAAAGACTTAGTTGTAAGTTTCTCACATCCATGGGGGAAATATAGTGAGATTCCCCAGAATTCTCACGAGAAAGCTGTGCTCATTGGCTATCTCCAGATTGACAGGCTAGACTCCACCCCTACACTTCCAATCATGAAACTAACACGAGTACATGACTGCCACACAATGGCAATGGATTTGTTTGTTTCCTTGGTTTGGTCTACAGGCTACAGAAGAGTTAGCTTTCCTTTTCCAGAAGAGTGAAAGCATAATCAGAGAGGGTAACTGACTGGCTAAAGGCCACACTGTGAGGTTTGAGCATTCTTTTCCAACTCCAATAGCACCCCTAAATTTCTTATTCTCTGTTGACCCTTCTATAAACTGGTTAAAGTTTTCCCCTTTGATTTCATAGAGTCCCTGGATGATGTGGACAATTTTGCTGGATTACTAACCTAAAGATTAGTGTTTGACAATCAGGCCTTCTGCTGACACTGGGAGGAAAGGTCTGGCTTCAGCTCCCATGAATATTGCAAGCAGAAACACCGTGTGGAGCAGTCCATCTCGACATCACAGATGGTCATCGAGAGGAGAGCTCCACTCAATGACAGCATTGGTTGGTTGATATCACAGAGGAAAACAATGAGGTCTTAAGGGTCTGTATGTGTCATTGGTTTGCATTAGTCACATCATTATATAGGCCCCTCTGGCAATTGCACAAATTTGCCCTCCTGTAGTTGTGTAGTCATTGCACATTAGGCAGCTACCCACAGGATTAGGAGTTCTATACCACCAGCAACTAGCTCTGCAGATAAAAGGTGAGACTTTTACTCCCCTGAAGATTTGTCATCAGAAACCCACAGAGGCAGTTCTCGTCAGTCCTGTAGGGTTCCCATCAGTTAGAGTCAGCTTAATGGCAGTGAAATGTCTTATGTTTGGTAGTTGCTAAACCTGCGCTTCCATACGGAGAGGGTTTTTCCAACTCTCATATGCTGTTGTTAGTTGCCCTGAGGCGTTTCTGACCCATAGCCACCTTATTGTGCACAACAGAAGGAAACACAAGCTGGACCTGCCACTTCCTTACAATTGTTCTTATACTTAAGTCCACCGTGTCATTCCATCTCCTTGAGGACCCTCCTCTTTTTTCTACGCCTACATTCTTTCCTAAACATGATATTCTCCTCTGGCACCGGTCTCTCCTGACAGCAAGTCCAAAGTATGTAAGACAATAGTCTCTCCATCCTTGCCTCTAACGAACACTCTGACGATGTCCTTTTAGCAGTCCATGACACCTTTCAATCGTCTACCCTAATACCACAATTCAAATGCATCATTTTCTTCTTTTTCTTCTTTGTCGTTCCAGTTTTGATTTGTATTGCTGTGGTTCTGGAAGCTCTGTCACTGGTATTTCAAATGCCAGCAGAGCTGCCCAAAGTGAATGGATCTCAGTGGTACTTCCAAAGAAGAGACAATGAAGAAGGACTCAGTTGCCCACGTCAGAGGGGGTAGCCTCTGAAGAGCTTATGCCTGGGGTCCGTGCATTGTCAGATACACCACCTGATAGAGCATCAGATAGCATCATGGCTGGACATTATTAGCACCTAGACATTTAAAGGGAATACAGAGCAAGAAGCCAAGTCACAGAGGAAAATCTCTCGTACCTCTACAAGAATCACGAGTATGTTGTTTACACTGTGCACTGATGGCTCTGGTTAATTACAGGAAATCAGTGTCCCGTCAGTTATTACTCTTTGGAGTAATGGTTTTCCCATGCAGTAAAGCTGTGCAAGGCATAGTACTTTTGTTACATTCACTAGAAATGAGACTGAGTACTTAACTCAGAATAGCACCACTCCTGCCAATGGCAGAATAATTGTTATGCAAATATGAACCATACCTATAGCTAGTTACTGAGATGAAGGTTTATCAAGAGTATGGCTTGGAGACAATAAAGAAAAAAAACGAAGCCCCCTATCATGAGTCGATTTCTCCTCATTCTAAGTCCCCCTAACAAAGTGGGGGTGCTCCACAGGGCATCAGAAGTGGTAAATCTTTAGGAGAGCAGACAGCCTCATTCTTCTCCCTAGGAACAGCTGGAGCTTAGAAGACCAACCTTTCAATGAACAGCTCAACACTTAGCTCAAGATGCCACCAGGGCTTCCAGCCATATGAATAACTGCACATCACCCCATTTTGTTTTTGACATCTATCACTGTGATGCTCATATGTACAAATATTGGCCAGTACTGATGTGTGCTTTTTCTTGTAATAAAGACATTTCAAAGGAGAGGATACAAGATACAATAAGGAGAAATAATAATTGCATGCTTGATACATGCTGTATGTCTCCTGCATGTTATTTCATGCTCATAATCATGCTTCATCATTCTCCTTTTTTTAGAGACAGCTTCAGGATCAGAGAAGCTAAGTCATTCACTCAAAGTACCTCAGCAACCAAGGGCATTGGCTAACTCAGAGTACAACTTCAATGAAAGTTTAAAGTTTTCTTACCTATGTGACAAATGACATCATTTCTATTATGAATAAAGTCTGTTTCCACCAAAGTAAATGTCCACTTTATTATAGGATAATGTCTTGCATTCATAATCATCTTATGTAATTTCAATTTAAAAATATTTATTGGATAAGTTTATTCTGGCAGGCTCTCATTTATAAATATAGAAAAGGGACTTGCTTTCTGAAGTTTACTATTTGCATTGCCAGACAAAAATCAAATAAAAATATATCTGACAAATGTTTCACTGGAATTTATGAATGCTAAGTTACTTGGAACCAAAACTTACTTAGGAGCAATAGAGATCCCAGTTAGGCCATGATCAGCTGTTACACACATGAAAATACCCAAGAGAGGAGAAATCATGAAAAGAGAAAATAAAGAATGTATAACAATCACAGGTTATTTTTCTGTTTTTTTTTTAAATCAGTGGTCAGATTATTTCCCCTGTGTCCAAAAGAAGAAGGAATTCAAGATTTATCATGTTTCCTATGAAATAAAAAGATCAAAGAGACTAAAATGAGAAGATGTCATCCCCGAAACTCAAATGAAACTCAGCTGTCTGTTTACAGGGGAAGAATGAGAAGAGTTAACAAAAACACCAACATGATGGACTACAAATACTTCATGCAAATACAGGTTTGGGAAGGGCTTAAAAGAAAGACAAAGGCAATTTGAAGAAAAATTATTAAACTATGAACAAAGGTGGAACAAATACTTGATATCATCACCTTCCTTATCTATTTCATATTTTGCATTGTTCTGTAACATTTAGTTCTCAAAATCGGTTACATTCTAAGAAATTAAGAAAGCATACATAAAATGGAGCCTTATATCAATAGTCATGAAATGTCAATGCCATCATGTGGGTTCAGGGTAGGATGGGACCCTTTGAGTTTCCAAGGTGATAAATCTTCTCAGGAGTGGAAAACTCCATCTTTTTTTCTGAGGAGCAGCCAATAGGTTTAAGCTGCTGCATCACCGACTATACCACCAGAGCTTTGTAGCCAGGAAATAGTCATAATTTAAATAGGCATCAGTATCAACTTCTCAATAATAAAGCTTGCCGATAATTTCCAACCCTAAGAAAAGTAGTGATGATGGTCAAAGATGTAGCCTTCATTATGGATTGAGGCACAGTGTAAAGGAAACTGAAAGCTTCGCAACTGGATCAAAAGACAATCCCATAACATTGGAGAAGAGCTTAAGTTTACCAAGCATTTTATCTCATTTGGATCCACAACCAATGACCAGGAAAGTGGCAGTCAAGAAATTAAACATATTGCATTTCCCAAACCTACTGTACAAGATCTTTCTGAAGCTTCAAAGAGCAAGGATGTTCCTTTGAGGAGAAAGGTGCACCTGACTCAATCACGGCATTTTCTATCCCCTCACATGCATGTGAAAGTTGGAATTGACTAATGAAGATTGAAGAAGACTAAAACATTTGAAGTATGGTGCTCATAAAGTATATTGAAAGTAGAGTGTACTGTCAGAAAAACAAACAAGTGTCTTGGAAGCAGTACAGCCAGAATGCTTGTGAAAATTAAACATGGTGAGACTTTGTTTCACATACTTTGGACATGCGATCATGAGAGACTGGTCCTGGGAAAAGAATCCTGCTTAGTAAAGTGAACAAGAGGAAGACCCTCAACCAGATAAACTGGCACATTGATTGCCACCATGGGTTCCAACATAACAGTTGTGAGCATGACTCAGGACAGTTCCATTCTACTATATATCGGGGAGCGCTGAGTCTGGATGGGCTCTGGACAGTTCCATTCTGTTACATCTGGGGAGCTCTGAGTCTGAACAGGATCAAGACTGTTTGATTGTGTTACACTCAGGGAGTCAGAGTCTGAATGGGATCAGGACAGCTCCATTCTATTATATACACAAGAGCTCTGAGTCTGAATGGGCAGACTTAGAGGCACTTTACAACAGCAAAGAAAGTCTCTAAACATTCACATAATAAAATAACAGAGTATATCTGAGACACAAATGCTAACCAAAATATCGAAGGTTTCAGTCTACTTGGATCGACCGCTCTGAAAGACCTGGCAATCTGCTTCTGAAGAAAAAAGTTGACCCTCAAAAACACTATGGAGCGAAGTCCTCTTCTGAGACACAATAGGTTGCCATAAGTAGGAACTGACAATGGCAACCAGCTTTGGGTGTTTCGATGGTATATAATGTAGGAGAGGGGCAGCAAGAAAAAACAGGCAGAGCTTCCACAAGAGGGGCTGACAGAACGGCTTCATCAATGGACTCAAGTGTACGAACAATTGGGAAGGTGAGGCCAGGCTGGGAGGTGTTTCAGTCCATCGGACACTGGGTCACTATGGCATCTAACAATAACAACAATATCTAATGCATGCCTTCTGTAATATGTGCACTATATAAAATATGCTTATATGTATACTATATCACACGTGGTTTTATAGTGTAGGCCATGCCTAGTGCAAAGCTTATGTGATGCATTCTGCCATATTTTGGAATAACTACTGTTTCAGAATCTTTTGGTGGGGGGTATCACTGCCTCTGGTGGTCTTGGACACTACCTGTGCTGCTCCTGAGAGCCGCCGCTGGATTTGAACTGCCAAGCCCACATGTCGCAGTCCAGCACTCAACCACTTACGCCACCAGGCTTCAGCCTTCTCTTTCAGAATTTATGGAAAGAAAAGGTTCTTTTCTTTAAGAGCGGCTAATTAAGCTGAGGAATTCAGGGTGTCTCTCTGGCTGGCAAGAAGCAAAAACAGTCAATCAACACCTACCCCAGCAGCCTGGCACTTATGAAACCTGGTTTGTATAGCAGGGACCCTGACACTCAGCTGTATCCGTCTCATAACACCCCTGTGACGGTCATGTGCTTATGTCAATTTCATGATTGAGATGTAGGGGTGGAGTCTAGCCTGTTCATCTGGAGATAGCCATTGAGTACTCAATGAGGCCTCTGTGTGGGCATGGCTTTCTCCTGAGACTTCTGGGAAACCTCACGGTATTTCCCTGGTGAAGATGAGAGGCCATTCCCCCAAGTTGTTGGGAGTCAGTCTCTGAGATGATGGATTATGGACAAGACAAGATGGCAGTGTCCGAGGAGCTAGACGAACCAGAAGAGAAACCACACAGCCTTATCCTGATGGAACCAGACCTCTGAAGCTGGAGAAGTCATGTCAACCCCTGCCAGCATTGTGTTGCTTCTACCACCACTGGATGCTGTTGATGGACCCTGAGCTCTGGAAGCGAAGAGTCATGGGGAGACCCTTGTCAGCGCTGGGACTCTGCATCCATTGGCCTGTGACCTCATGAGTCGGAAGGAGACTTTATAGACTGGTATCGGGCATGTGGGCTAATATCGGACTTATGACTTTGAACTGGACTTGGTTAGAATGCTTTTTCATGTTCCATTCCTCTTGTATATAAACCTTACCCTTATATCCATATTCCTGTCTATGAATTTGTTTCTCTAGTCTACCCAGACCAGCACAACCCCTATAACTAGGGTTTCAGGGACTGGCAATCTACAAGAATATGCAGTCTTATCTTTTTCCTTACCTCGCAAGCAACAGGTTAGTGTTTGTCCCATGGCACTACGAGAGCTTCTTGAAACCTGGCTTAGTATGATTTATGCGTTGGGCTGCTAACCTCAAGGTCTGCAGTTCAAAATTAGCAGCCGCTCTTCGGGAAAAAGATCAAGCTCTCTAACCCCATTAAAAGGCAGGGACTCAGAAACTCACAGGGGCAGTTCTACCATGACTTATGTGGTCATTATGAGCTGTTGTGGACTCAATGCAAGTGAGAATAGTACTACTTAGAAAGTGTGCACTATGGCAAGTCATGAACAGAGCACAGCCAGACAGGTAGATTCCCTGATTTCCTAGAAGGTGACTGAGGCAGAATCATAAAATTGCAGTGGTTTGGATTTTAGGTGTTCCATCCATGATGAGGAGTTTCATTCCTCCCAACCTTTTGATCAAATGACTAACTTGTACATTCAACACGCATTCATTGGGCATCTTCTAGCTTCCAGGTGCTCAGCAAAGTGAGAGGGATAGAGATAAATGACACATGGTCCTTGCACCCAACTTCCTCCTTGGCTAGTTGGTCAAAGAGGCTACAAACTCTAGGTTGAAATCCAAATGGCACAAGAAGATCTGAAAATATCAGATAGGGCAAGAGATTTCCACGGGCAGGGTGTGTCAATGAAGTTAACCAGGAAAGGAGTGAGCTGCTTGGACCAGGCAAAGAAGGGAGAAAATAGTTCAGGCAAATACAAGTCTTCACAGAGCACTTGGGCATGAACCAGGCAGCTATATTTTGGGATCTCAAGATAATTTGCCATAAGTAGAAAAGACACCATGACAGATTTACTTGATTTTAAAGAGTGATGTTTCTGGGGTGTTTTGCTTTTGTTTTCCTATAGGAACTGGAGAGTTACTTAAAAATTAAGTAGCATACAGCTATAATGTATATGCTAGAAAAAAAGTTATTTTGGTGAAAATGTGAGTAATGGGGTAGAAAAGGACATATGATGCAAAGTATTGTGATAATTGTTATATAGCATGTTAGTGATGCTATAACAGCAGCACCATAAGTGGATGATTATAGCAAAGAGATATTTACTCTATCTCAGTTAGATGGATGATCATTCAAACTTGGATGGCCCACTCTCAGAGATTCTCTCTCTCTCTCTCTCTTTCTCTCTCTATTTCTCTTTCTCTCTTTCTCTCCCTTCTGGAGAAAGAGCCTTGTCTACTTTCAGGAATTGTAGGCCTAGCATTTTTTTAGAGCTCTCCATCTGTCTTGTCATCAATCTTCCCTTGGGTCCAGGAGTTTCACAGTACAGAAATCTCAGGTCCATTTCCAGCTCTCCTTTTTTGATGGTAGTTGATTCCTTTGATCTTTGCCGCTTCACTCTCCTTTTATCTCTTGTGTTACAGACCACACCCCAGAGAAACTTCTCTTACATTAAATGTGAGATGTGGTATCTGTATCCCACCCTAAATCCTCTTACTGGTTTATCATATCAGATCACATCACAGGCAACCATCACATAGCTGCCACATTGCATGGTTGTTTAACCTGCAACCATTGAGAATCATGGTCCAGTGGAGCTGAAACATTTTTGAGGGTCAATGGAATCTGTGACATAGGGATTACAAAGTATCACTCAGACAGACAAACACAAGTTTACAACTGTACCATTAATAAATTACATTACGGGACATGTATATTCAATACACGTTTGAGATCATCATTGAACTCTGTCTGAGTGTGTTTAGGTGTAGGAGAGTGCACTTTGTGTAATAAATACAATTTTCAAGGATGTTGAATGCAAAATTCCCTAGCACTCTTTTCCTAAACCAAACCCCAACTAAATCCCATTGCTATTGAATCAATTCTGACTTACTGCAGCTCCCCATGTAGGACAGAGCACAAGGGTCCCTGTGTTTTCTTCAGGTGATAACCTTTTTGCAAGCAGACTGCTTCATCTTGAGTTCTTCGCCCACCTAGTCTTTTAAACAAAGCCCCTCATGTTTAACTGTAATTTTATTCATCATTGCTTGTAAATTCCTATAAAATACAATGTCTCATGGTTCAAAGTCATGTGTCTTTGAAGATGATGCTATTAACTAACTGTTGGAGGGGTGACTCTTTGGGTATATTTTTACCCATGGAGTTGGTGAAAAGCTACACTGACTCATTCTCTCCATCTGTAGCTTGTACCCAGTGACAATTATCTGTCTGCTGATTTGTGTGAGATGAGAAATAAATCTGGGCCCTTGAAGTGGAATGTTGTCCCTGAGTAAATTGTACAGAATTATAAGAAGCAGAAGTTAGTTTCCGTTGCTTCTTATTTTAATAAATGAGGTGACGGATGTAAGTGCCCACTCACAATTTTATATTAATGCTGCACCCGATTCTGTTAAATGCCTGAAGCCAAAATATCTGCATTCTTTTTTGTGTAAATAACACCACAAAAACTATGTGTCAAAGAAGTGTGCATGCCACAATGAGTTCTGTGTCTGGAGAGGGGAATCCTTTAAGGCAGGCAGTCTGCTGTCCTGAGCATTGCTGTTCAGTCAAGAATATGATTCTCCAGCATTTCCCAAACTATCATAAAGCTTTTGAGCAGATAGATAAGATAGCTGCTCCTGAATTGACTCTGACGAATGGTAACTGTGGGCAAAATATCTGGCACTGCAGCCCCAGGATGTTCAAGACCTTCATTGTGATATTTTGACAACCCATCTCACCAAGGTCCTCTCTTGGCCCACACTGGTTCTTCACTTGATCGTGTTCATCATGGTCTGCCACGATGCTTCAATGAAGCTTCCTTCCTGATGGCCCATTCAGAGCAAACATTATGGAAACTGTTTCATAGTGCTCCATAAGGTTTTCAAATCTGCATTAGTATATACATACCAATCCTGGTCTCTTTCCTATTTCTATAGTCAAACATTACACTTAAAGAATAAGAAGACACATGGGTGAGATAGAAGAGTCGATGGATGAAATTTTCAGGACCTTTTCCTCACCAATGTAATTTTGATTTTCTTAGAACTGCTTCATAATAACAACAGGGGATCATGATGGAATCTTACCTGTGTAGTCCAGCCTCCTGCTTCCTATAGGAAAGCATTAGAGCCTGAATATTGCATGCTTTCAATCGTAGAATGATTGCATTAAACATATGAAGTTTCAGGCCCAAACTTCCTATGGTAGATAGCTATGTGGCCCTAAGCAATTACTGAACTTTCGTGCTTTATTATCCTCATTTTAAAAATGAGGATATTGGGCTGAGCCCCAGTGGCATAGTGGTTGTGCACAGCTATAGTGTCCCACTATGTGTGGGACGGAGGTTCAATTCCAGCAGTGGGACTGGGCCTCCTCCTTCCACTGCCGGAGAGCAGTGATGCCAAAAAAACTAAAAAAAAAAAAAACCTGAAAAAAAATGAGGATATCAATGTCTGATAAATTATTTGTGATAAGTTCTAAAGGTTTTTCCTTTTCTTCTTCAAACCATGGTTCTAATATAAGTGAGTAAGCACAAAGCATCTTTTTGGTATGTTATTCGTAAGCTTATCGTTACTAACATATAAAATGCACAACATTACAGAATGCAATGTTCTGCCACCATTCTCAGATGTTCACTGGCAGGTGTCTCAAAATGAGATATCTAAAGATACTGGCCATAGAGGTAACAAAAAAACAAGACCCAAAAAAGTATTTGACTTGTGACAGAATTGACTTATGATAAATTCATTGAAATAGAAACTGACCATAAGTGTTTCACTACCTCTCTCTTCATAAAGTTCTTGATGACCTACTGATTTTATAAAAAACATGACTCTTTTATAATTTCATAATTCTTTCATTAATTGACCTTTTCAAAGGCAGACACTTGCCTGTTTCCTCATCTCACTGTTTGGGTCCTTCCTGCTCAAAGAAAGCATTCACACCATTTCTCTTTCTTTTTTTCTCCCCCTGTCAGGGATTTTCCATCTTAAATACAAATCGCAGAAATCTTTGGAATAGCTCTAAAGACAATCCAGAGTCCCGTGGCAGTTTCTCCACTGCCACACCTCCCCTCTGTCCTGTGGTTCTAGCAAAGCCAGCCCTCTGAGGAATCATAGGTTAGGTCATGTCACTTGACCTGTGCTGGGCTGAATTGTATGCCTGAGGAGTAATAAGTAATTCAACCTCATTTGGCTTGAGCCTCTCATGAGCTGAGATGAGATTACCAATTGACGACAATTATGGAGGGTGCTTTGGTGCTTCTGACCTATAGTCAGCTGGAGTCACAAGTTAGATCATCTCACCTATGAAATTTCCCTGAGGGCTTCCAGGTAATGATTTTAAATGCTAATTATTACATGTAGTCTGCGCTCTGATAACATTGAGAGCATTTTGATTTATGATGGGTATTAGGAAGAGCAAGAAGGAAACTCCATAGATTTAAGGGATTTCAACGTACTCAGACGGTTTGGGCACAAAAAGAAAGCTACAATGGTGTTCCTTCTCATTTGTCACATTTACACTAGCTTAGAAACTGTCACCCCTTATGATTATCAACATGCCACTGTAGAAATTGACCCACTGCTGTCCAAGGCTGTAGTCTTTTATAGCAAGGAAAACAATAATAAAAACAATAATAATTGTCTTATCTGCCTTGGCAACAATTGAAGGCATAACCAGCAGCAGGACTGTCTCTTACAGAAAGTTTAAACCAAGTCAAACCCATTGCAAGCCAGATGATCTTGACTCTTAGTGACCTTCAAGGACAGACCAGAGCTCCTCCGGTGGGTTTCTGATAATGTACATGGTTACAGGAGCAGACAGCCTCATGGGACTCCTTTGAGACAGACAGAGGTTTTTGGACTGCCAACCTTGTGATTATCAGCCACTTAGCTCACTATGCTAGTAGGCCTCCTTTTTAAAGTGTGTAAGGAGATGCGATACTAAGATGAACAGAGTTTGACCATGGACCAGAGAGGCAAATAGCCTTGCTATCCATGCAAAATGCCTTGGGAAAGTGGGTTGTTTCAGATACAGTGAAATTAAAATTTATCATCCTTTCACTTGATCCTCTTATGAGTCACTTAAATTAGTTCTGGTTTTTAGTATTTCTGCTTTCTTTTTGATTATGGTTCTTCTCTGTTTTACTTTGCGATTCTTGTTAGGCCTTCTTGCTGTTGCTGTTTGTTTGTTAAGGGTTCTCTGTATATAACATCCAAGAGAGTCACATGTTTAAAGATAGCTACCCTGAAGGAACCCATTAAAGGGCACCATTTGAGCTCAATGGGCAATCTAAGAGAGTGATCCAGAAGAGCTCCTACCTTTTCATTCTCCCCCCTCCCTCAGAGTCCCTGTGGGGGAGGGGGGAAGATTCAGTCCACTCCTTCCATGATGATTACAGCCTAGAAAACCCGACAGAGCAGTTAGGGTTCCTTCAGGGTGTGACAGGTGCTAACAGTGATGAGTACAAGATTAAAGAAAATATTCTAAAATGTATTAGTGTGATGAGTGTACAGCTCTTCTTGAGGTGACTCAACTATTGGATTATATATGAATTATATGTCAATAATATTGTTAGGATATAAAGGAACTTGAAAGACAGGAGCCCAAGAGGCCAATCTTTTTGAACCTATGTAACTGACAGAAAATCCAAGAAGGTCCAAGGAAGTTTAAATCTTCCATCTAACCCTATGGTGGCTTCCCCCTCATGCTAGCCCTGAATGCTTTCATCACTGTAATTCTTTATCATAGACAGTTTCCCCCTTCTACCTCGGAAGGTCTAGTGCTTTCAAACTGCTGACCTCAAGGACCTCAGTCCAACATATAACCATGAGCCCAACCAAGTTCCCTCTGATTTATCCTATAATATGTTTAAATCATAGAGACACAGCACAACTTAGAGACATGGAGTTGAGTGTTGGTCTCAAATCAAACCACTTTGGTCAAGAACAAATGAAATACAAAATCCTCCAATTTTTATTTGTCATGTGTCATTATTGTTATTCGTATGGTTTCGCTGGATGTGGTTCAGCCTGGATGTGACAGCAGCGAGTTTGTTTTTGATTTGCGTGTGGGTGATAAAGTAGAACTGCTCTGTCGGGTTTTCTAGGGTAATCATCATGGAAAGAGTGGACTGAATCTTCCCCCCTCCCCCACAGGGACTCTGAGGGAGGGGGGAGAATGAAGAGGTAGGAGCTCTTCTGGATCACTCTCTTAGATTGCCCGTTGTGCTCAAACGGTGCTCTTTAATGGGTCACTTACCCTATGTAAAAGGCCACTTCTATAAAAATAGTGAGTCTCACACTAATTCCTCAAGTAGTTTTACAAGGCCTGGATGAGGTAAATACCTATCACGGGGTAATTTTTCATTGTATGTAAACAAAACGCAGTCTTCTTTACTATGATTCATTGGGATTGGGCTTTGCATTTTTGTTTTGCCCTATAATTTGAGCAATAACTTTATAATCTTCAGACCTCCTTTTCTTCATCTGCAGAATTAAGCTAGATCATTGCTGCTCTATGCCTCGGTGCTGTCCAGTCAACCTCTACTCGTCATGACCTGAGATGGCAGAGGGGGACTGTCCCAGAATCTTTGCGAGATTGGAGCCTGCATTTTCTGCTGCAAAGCTGCTGGTGGGGTCAAACTACAAACTTGAAACAAAAAACAATAGCAAAAAAACATCTTTATTGGCATATAATTCATATATCATGTAGTCTGAGAGTGCAAGCACCTTAAGAGGATCCATACAATCATCATCACAATCAGATTTAGAACTTTATCTTCTTTCTTGTTTCTGGTGTTATTTTCTCTCCATTTTGCCCCAATCGCCCTTTCTATACCCTCAAGGAAACCTACAAACCAACCTACCTTTGGGTTTGTAGCTGAGTGCTAAAATTTTGGCCTCCAGTACTCCCTAAAGCTAGATTAGAGATTCCCACATTTGTTTTCACATTTTATATTCCACAGCAGGGTAATTCACTCTTTTTAAATATATATGTGTGTACATATATACACATATATATAGTTTAAACTATATATAGTTTAAAACAGTGAATTGATGATATATATATAACCACTGCATATATATATATATGTGTGTAAAAACCACAGCATCCATATTTTTCTATCTTGTAAGAAGCTAATAACATGTAAATGCTCAGCTTTGGACTTGTAAAATTTATTTATTTATGAAATACCACTTCAGATCATTTCACACATTGAGACTCCCCATCTGGTTGGATTTGAAATCAAAGATTTCACTAGAACTGAGCCAATGAGCTAGGAAGACCCATCCAGAGTATGACTCTAACTAACTTAACTTTCTTAAATTGAAGGGCTGCTTTAGTTGTCGTTGCATACTGGCAGGCAAGTGAAAGATGCCTTCTTCAGCATCTCTCCCAGAGGCAAAACAAATGCTCTCATGGGTTGTCTTGAGGTGGGGGGGGGGGTTGTTTTGTTATTTAATCAGATAGAATATATGTTACATGACAATTAATGCAGTAACACCTTCGCAATTAGAAATCTGAGCTAAATCTGAATTGCAGATGTTCTATCCTACATTGCTGTGTACACTTTTGACATTATTACTTTTAAAAAGCTGGTGATGGCAGAGCCACAACTACTCTTATGGAAATTTCGAGTGCTTTAGAGACGGCTCCAGCTCAGGCTTTCTGGGTAAAAGGGATTATTTTCATTCTCCATGTACACACTGAGGACAAGGAGTACACATCACTATAAGAACAGTTTTAACAAGGTTTACATTCACCCAGCCAGTTGTTTAGCTCATAAAACAGAAAATAAGAGTTGTCATTGTTTTTTAGTAGAAATTCTTTAGGAATGAAGTTAGTCTTTCTCATAGGGGCTATTTTCATAAATCAATCTGTGGTTAAGTCCCTATGGAAAACATATTTCATTTATGAATTTTTTCTATGTCTTTTGTTTGAAGACAAATGCGATTGATTTTACAAGGCCAATTGTTTGATCGGATTAGGTTATTGAATTAGCCTTTTAAGATCACTATGATTTATTTGTTTTCCATGAAGTGTTTATTTAAGTATTTTATTGTTTCTTATCCTGGTGCAGTTTTGGAAGATTGAAGCAAGCATATCAGTTTATAAGTCAACATTTAATTATGACCTTGGGTGAAAACCATATAAATTATATAAGAGACACCATTAATTCTTGTACTTAATAGGACACACTATGCCCTTTTACAGTACTGGAGACTTAGTGAAAACTAGATGAAATGTTTTATTTTCTGACCTCTATTCCATGAACTACAAGAGATGAGAGGGGGAGTGAGTTTCTCAAATTAAAAGCAATATACCTTCCTTTTCAATGCTTAGATTTGCATGTAATCCTGTAAAAATCCTTCCTTAAATGGAAAGATCATAATTGTGCTAAAATTGTCATTTAAAAAATTAAATTGCAATCAAAAACACAATCCATTCATAGTATAGCAGATACTTTCTTTCAAACATAAAGAATATGTATGGTTGCCAGAACTGTGCAATTCTTATCATGTTTTGAAAATAAAGTTGAAGAATTTATTATGATTACTGTTATTTTCCTCTTGAGAAGAAAGCTTTTCTCTCAGATTTAAGTTTAGTCTGTTTAAAAGTCTGAGGATACCAGATATACAAATGCAATAGCTCCTTGTACTTAGCATTAAGCATCATAAAAGCAGAACCTCATTTGTCTTGTTCCCTCTTCTATTTTCTCTGCGCAGGGCTCATGAGTGTTTGATGGATAAGCTTTGAGTGAGCAGAAAGGACTTGCGGCAGAGTGGGGAAGGATATGCCTTTGAGACCAGAGTAAGGTCAGTTTCTCACTCTGCTCAAGGTAAGCCTTTAAGCAATTGGCTTACCTTTTCAGAGTTTTGATTCCCATCTGTATAATCTGGATGTTAAGGCCCAGTTTAGAGTTAAATAAGGTGACTCTAGTCAAGAGGTAGCATGTACCTAGCAAGACCTGAATGCCTAATGCCAGCTGCCTCTTAGCAATTCTTGTCAAGCCCAAAAGGTTGTTCTAAGTTTTGACCATCATTTTTCATACTTACTACTTTCCCAGGACACTTTCTTATTATGCAAGTGTAAAATGGACCAGTCTCATTTTCACAGAGCTAATAGATCTCTCCCCTTTCATTTGAAAACTCTGTTGGAAGTGTGTCTCTAAGAGCACATGTCTATGTCATGGGGGGAGGGTGATCTGCTTCTTTCAACATTATACATGTGTTTTCACATGTTGTGAAGGCTTGAAGGTTTTTTTGAAACTATGAATTGAAACCAGTGAGAAAGTTATGATCAAAATACACAAACAGGCCCAGATGAATAGAATGTAATTGCTATGAAAGATATTCTGTTAATGCAAAGATGTGTCTTGGGACTACACATTTGTAATGACAATCACAGGTACACTCTGCTCATGAGTTTGGGTGTGAAAAGGGGAAGGATTGGAGGGCAAATACTTTTTAGGGAGGAAGTAAAAGGGTAGATAGAAGACTTGGCTCTATGAAAATGGTTTAGTGTTATTCTTTCCGTAGTTCCTGCCACATTAGATCTTTCCAGAAAGTTTGCTCTGTGAGACACACTAGATGATGATAGCTACAGCAGTCCAGAAGACTTCCAAGAATGAGGGACAGAGAACTGTATCAGAACCTGCAGCTAGAGTTAGGGAAGACAGATAGACTCAGATGACAAAGTTTCAACATTTAAATGACAGTAATCTTAGGCAACTGATGAATCTAGTTGGTCCAGAGTTGTCCTAGTTTTAGAACTAAAAGTCCTTGTTTGGGGAAAATTCCTTCTTCGCAGGCAAGCTAGCACAGTGTATTGCTAACTTCCACAAGCTTTTGCCCAGATCGGACTTTCATCATGACCCTCGAATATTAGTCCTACTTATTTCCAAACCATGTTTGTCCACAAAATGATGGCCTCATACACAAAGAAATGGATTGGTGTAAATAGGCATACACAATAGTGCACATACATGTTTGTGAATTTTGAAAACATGATAGGAGAAAATATTCAATTTGAATTTTTGAAAAGAGGCTATGTGTACCTTCAAAATATAAGTCGTTATATGGTATAATGTGGAATGGATTTTCCATAGGAATCCCACTTCAGGACATTCTAGAGAACTGATGATCGATGTCTTTGTGTGTGTGTGTGTGGTGATAGTGGTGGAGTGTGTGTGTGATGATCGTGATGGAGTGTGTGTGTGTGTGTGTGTGTGCAGGCACTTATGACACTTTACCTAAAATGCATTTTTATATAACAAATATAGAGGAAACACATTATTGAACAAGTATGATATTTAAAGTATTTTTCTATAAAATTGGACAGGGCATCAAAAACTTCATGGGAAAACTATGATGTTTTTAAATTCCATTTTCCATGAACTTTTTGAAGATCTCTCACATAATGTTCTAAGTCTGAGTTCCAGCTAAATGTTTTGATTTAATATATTGCTTATCACCTCTCAAATATACTAGTAACAAAACCTTTCTCTTCTTGCATGAAATCTGTATACAATTTCCAGGCAAAGTAGGGAGAATTAACTAAGGGATGAATCTTTGATCAAAAAACATCTGGAAAAATTCCAGCAGCTGGTAAGTGAACCCTTTCAAATGTTCTTCTCAGATGTGGACTCAAGAAACAAATAATGACATATCTTAATTGTACAAGCATCAGACTCTATCCCACGAAGACTGTTAGAACATTGGTCCTTCTGTGAAAAAAAAAATTGGGCCCAATTTTAGTTTCACACCATTCTTCTCTGAAGATTGTCTTCATTGTCACATGCTACAATTCCTTTTACAAGTAAAGCAATTCAGGAATGCTAGCAGATTCTTGTTACTAGAATTGTATTTTGAGAGTAAACTTGAACATGTAATACTAGACTGAAGAAATGTGATTACAAGGGTGCCATAATTTTTCAATCACTTACACATATTTGTGTACAATATAAAAATCCCCAAATGTATAGTGATCATTTATGCCGCATTTATTTAAATAGAAGATATTAATGTACAATTTTGATGGGAATTTGCACACTTCTATATGGTGGGGGCTTTTTTTAATAGATTCTATGTTCTTTAGCAGAATTGTTTTTCAGAAAGAGAAGAATCTACCCAATGTGAAAGAATTCTGGGACTTCTCTGTTTAAAAAGCTAGTAGTACAGATATCCTTTTAGGGGGAAAATGTAAACTCCTATCCAGTGTTGGTTTTACATCTTATATAATGCTGGAAAATTCTATGTAACAAACTAGAAACATAAGAATAGTAGGAGTCAAATATCACCCCCCCAAAAAAAAATTCACACATGACATCGCCTATGAAATGTCATTTGAGTAGCATTTCAGAGTGCAGAAAGCATCTAGTCTATGTTGAGCACAGCAAATAGACCTAAGGTGATCAGGATAGCTTTTTCATAAGTGGACTCTATTGCACTCATTAGTTATCACCCTATTAGCTCTCTGAATCATGGTCCTCCTTCTGTAGAACATTAGAGAATGTAGCCAGTCCTGCACCATCTTCCAGTAGAATATTCTGTTGTCATCCATCAGATTTTCATTATCTATACTCACCACAGTTTTATTCTAAATCTTCCTTTGTCTGAAAGGCCTCTTGAAACCCGTCTGCCCTGGGTGAGCCTCCGAGACTTTGAAATGCCAGTGGCTTAGTTTCCACATCATAACCACATCCCAGCAGGCACTGTGCAAAAAACTGACAGACAGGGACTGTGTATTCTGATCAAAATAGATGGCAATCTTTTTATAGTAGATGGTTAAAAAAGAGCAACAAATCCAATGCAATGGAAGTGTTAGAAAATTGAGCTTCTTCTCATTTCTTTCCCCTTTGTCCCTCCCTCCATCCATCCATCCCATAGAGGGAAAAAACTAAATAAAGAAAAGAGGAAATAAAAATAAAGTTAAAAAGAAGAGCAATAAGAAGAAAATTCAAGATCTTCTGCCTAGAAATACCCATTTGTTTTTGCCAGTTTTTGTGGACATTTTCAGATATTCCGTATGTGGGCAAACATTTATACACATCCCTTCCCTTTTTCTTTTTGCTTAGATGGAAGCATGGTATACACACAAAATGCCTTTCATTAGTAATTAAAGTACATTTAATTAATGTAACTTTAGTACAGGGACATTAGTCTTTTGCCATATGTGCTGAAAATATTTTCCCGGTTTATCATCTGTCTTTTGACATCGTTTAAAATATTTTATTTACCATGCAGAATTTAAAATACTTGGTCACATTTATCGATTTTTTTATGACTGTTGTATTTTGTTGTTCTTTCTTTCTAACAATCTCTCAATCTAAGATTAAAAATAAATTCTCCCATGTGTTCTTTATGTTTTTATGTTTTCTTTTTCTTCCCAATTAAATCTTTCTCCATCCAGATTTATTTTAGTGTTTCAGTCTGTTTATTTTAGTCTGTTTCAGTCCAATCAGAGCCCCTGGCTGAAACCAAAATTTTAGAATAACTGATTTCTCTACTGATAAGAAATGCCAGGAGTAGTACTTTTGAAATTTTCAGAGAAGGAAAAGACCAAAAAGGAAAGAATATGAGGTAAGAATACCTCCTTAAACCTTCAACTTTTTAACATATATCCCTGTGTTAGTCTGGGTAGACTAGAGGAACAACTTCATAGACACGCATAAGGATATAAAGGAATGGTTTGTATACAAAAGGAATGGAACACTGAGAAAGCATTCCAACCCAGTCCCAGTTCAAACTCATAAATCCGATATTAACCCATATGCCCAATACCAGTGTATAATGTCTCCTTCCGGCTCAGGAAGTCACAGGTCAGTAGGTGCAGAGTCCCAGTGCTGGCAGGGGTCTCCCCATAGCTCCTTGCTTCCAGAGCACAGGGTCTGCAACAGAATCTATTGGTGGCAGCAACTCATCGCTGGCAGGGGCAGGGATCTCCACGTGGCCTCTCCAGCTTCAGAGGTTCCATCAGGGCAAAGCCGTGTGGCTTCTCCTCAGATTCTGCTATCTTGTCTTGTCCGTGATTCATCGTCTCTGAGACTAACTCCCAACAACTGTGCAGATGGCTTCTCATCTTCATGAGGGAAATATCGTGAGATTTCCGAGATGTATCAGGAGAAAGCCATGCCCACACAGTGGCCTCATCAGCTACTCAATGGCTATCTCCAGATTAACAGGCCAGACATCACCCCTACACCTCAATCATGAAATTAACATAAGCACATGACTGCCACATCCCATTACAACAATTAATTTATCTCATCCCCTCCAGAGAAATCTTTGAAAAGAGACATCACCTTGGCCCTGCCCCAAGCTCTTCCAACTCCACCTCGTCCAATCACCTTCCCCTCTCTCCCATGACTACCTTTAAGTCTAGGCCCCTTCAATTCCTACTCATCGAGACAATTCCTACTCATCGAGACATTTAAGTTACAATAGATCCTTTGGGTTTCCAAGACTATACAGTTTTACAGAAGTAGAAAGCCCATCTTTCTCCCTCACAGTAGCTGGTGGTTTCCAATTGCTGACCTCAGCCCTCAGCACTCTCAGTGTGACTTACCACCAATGGCAGGAGGACTGCCTATTCCGCCCTCACTCTGAACCTGATATGGTGTTGGCCATTTTATTTTATTTATTTGGGGAGGGGGCATCACTGCCCTCTGGTGGTCCTGGGAGCTACCCAGCGCTGCTCCTGAGAGCCACCGCTGGATTTGAACCACCAAGCCCACAGGCCGCAGTCACGCACTCAACCACTTATGCCACTGGGGCTCAGCTCAGTGTTGGCCATTTTAAAAGCATTATCTTATTCAATTCTCACAACAACTAGGAAATATTGCAATTGTCTCCAATTTTCAGGTGAGAAGCCTAAGGGAGTCAGAGGTTAAATACCTTTCCCAAGACTACATAACTGTGTTACGAGCTCTTGCGCCATGGGCCTGAAATAAAGAAGCCGTTTGACTACAGATTCTGCCCTCTGTTTTTTTTTTTTTTGGTTTTTAAACAGTTTTATTGGCACTTCATTCACATAGGTAGTTCAGTGGTTCACACATATCAAGAAAAGTTTTTCAATACATTTTAGAACATTTTCTTCTTCCTTGGACTCATTAGTGTTAGTGTAATATTTTTGTACTTTAATCTTTTTATTAAATCATTTTATTGGGGGTTCATACACCATTTTTCACAATACATAAATAAACACAGTGCCTGGCACCTTCACATGGCTGCTGCTATTATCATTCTTCAATCATCTGCTTTTTCCCTTGCCCCCCTCGTATGGGCTTTTCCATCCCTTCCCTTCTTCCCTTGCTCTCTCCTTCCCACCAAGTCTCAATACAAATTATTATCATTCTGTCATATCTTACACTGCCCGACCTCTCTCCCAACCCACTCCCCTGATGCCCATCCTTCAAATAGGAACTTAAGTGTATATCCTTGCAGTTGGTTCCATCTCTCTACCCACCTTCTCTCCACCCCTCCAGCAGCTCCAATCTCACCACTGGCCCAAAGGGGCTTACCCATCCTAGTTTCCCCATATCTCCAGCTCCCCTCTCCACCACCAGTGTACCTTTTCCAGTCCATCTGGATTTGTAAGGTAGAGTTGGGACCATGATGGTTGGGGGGCAGGAAGGCTTCAGATTCTGTTCTCTTAAAGTATGAGTACATCTCCATTTAACAGAAATGTTACTTGCATTGTCTTTTGAATGCAATGGGTGCTCATTTTCCAATAGTATACACAGAGGAAGGTAACATTTAAAAGAGGGGGCAGAGAGATGGCTTTGGAATTGTTGTTGTTGTTGTTGTTATTTTTAAGAAAATAAGGAAATAATGTACAAATTTCCAAATCTGGCTAGAATTATTGGGCTGAAGAAGAGAAGGTCCATTTCTGAAATATATATGAGATAAAATAGATCCAACTTAATGGCTGAATAGATGGGAAGGGAGAAAAAGAAATCAAGGATGACACATTTCTGTAATTTGGCTGACTGGTTCTTTAGATGAAGTTTTCATAAATTGGAGAGAATTCAGGAGCACTTCAAGAAGAGCAGAGGATAAGTTTCGTTTTTCACAGAAACTAATGAGAATTTGTTTTATAAGCAGTGTCTTGTTACTGTGATGCTCAAAGGAGTGGTTCAGACAGGAAAATTAGATTGGGAGACTGTGAGTGGCTTAGGTGCCGTCTGAACCCACAGGTCCAGTTTGCTGGGGAGAGTGGACAGTGTGGGAAGAGCAGAAGTTTGAAGAGACACCTTGATGTACCATCAGATTTCAAGAAGTGGAAGATTCGCTTCCAAGGATTTTGAGAAAGAAGAGAAGAATCTAAAGAATCCAGTGTCCAGTGAAGCTAGTGATTTGATACCCATAACAAAATATCTTTTTGATTACAATTATGAGGTCATTAGTAATTTAACTCTTCATCATTATTGTTGCTGTTATTAACCTGATTCCACCCTCTGTATAGCAGTATGAAGCACTGTTTCTTCTTGTGCTATATTAATAATTGTTTCTAAGTTCAAGCTCCATTGTTACAGTCTCCATATCCGTCTCTTTGAAACCCTGCCTCATCTTCATTGGCCTTCTCCTTGACCAAGCATAAGTACACTCACTGGGTCAGCACCTTTATTGATTTGTTTTTGAAATGCTGACAACCACACTTTATTTCTTAAATATTTATTATTTGATTGTTTACTTTCTCTTGTTGTCTCATGAATTTGAAGTCATTGACAATTACTTAATTCTTCGTTCCTTTTCCATGTTATATTTACTATGATTGTTTACCTTATTAGTCCTCTATCATATCACTTTTCTTTCTTGAGTGTCTCATGAACTTTCTTTTCTGTTATTTGATAGGAGAAGGAGCAGGCTAATTGGTTTAATTATCTGGGTTGTGTTTCCTCTGATGTGCTACAGTCTGTATTCACAATCACTCTCTCACTTATGTAAACAATGCAATCCTGAACTTGTACTTATTGATCCTGAGATTTGAGCTGCTAAGAAAATTCATTGAAATAAATATAAACAGACTGTTTTCTGCTACAAATCAGGTTCAATACACATAAATCCATATGCTTTTCATCTTCTATCTCAAATTCCTTTTGTCTGCTAGTCGTGATCATTCATATTTCTCAGCATTGTTACACATCAATTCTTTTAAATATAATGGTTAGTTTAAATAAGTACTTTTGGAATCTTGCCATGAAATGTTGGAAGGAAGAAGAGATAGTACATGTGTCAAGTCAACTTTCTTTATGTAAGTATAGCAATCTCCAGACTTGAAGTCATATTCTCAATTTTTTAGCCTACAACTAATTTTTATTTATTTAGTCCTACACTAATTTCAGGGTAGGTTTCAGCTTCAGTACCTTACGACCATCACCATTGACTGATTAATCACAAAAGTCTGTCTGCTTTCTCGTCCCTGACTGACATTCAATAGTCTTGATTTCTACCTATGTCTTAAAACTCTTCTTTCCAGGATTTTGGGGGAATGATTTTCCTACAAGTCCTTCATTTATGATGTCACTGCCTCCTCTTGTTCAAAGCTGAATTCTCTGAGGTTACCACGGAATGAACAAGTACACCTCCCCTTATTGATGAGCCACTAAAACTACCCAAATATTTTTTAAACTGCCAAGCAAATAAATCCTCCCCTTTGGGGAGTGCTACCTTCACAGTCCCCTATGTCTACTGTGCTTATCCCAGACTATGAGCATTTGTTTACATTGTATGTTTTCTGTGAAATAAGTGGCTTTTGACTGTCATCTTTCCTATCATTATGACCCTGTAGTGGTAAGCCCACTTATCTATCTCTTCCAAATCAGTATATAACTAGCATTAATTACTTCTTGGCTAGGAATTTGTTTTCATGTGCTTTCTGTTAGAGACCCATTGTGACAGAAGATAAACTCTCCCTGGGTTTCCTGGAATGTAATATTTTTATAATAAATCATTCTTTTTGAGGCTCTCACATATATTATAACAAACCATACATCCATTATGTCAAGCGTGCATGTACAATTATTAGCATCAATAATTTTTAAACATTATCTTCCTTCTTGAGCCCTTTGTCCAAAGTCGATGAGATGAAGTCTTGCCACCCTTGATTTTTGTTTCTTTTGGTTTTGTTTTGGGGGGCATCACTGCCCTCTGGTGGTGGGAGTAAGAGGCCCAGCCTTGCTGCTGGATTTGAACCTCCAACCCAGTGGGCTGCAGCCCCACGAACAACCACTACACCACCGGGGCTCAGCCTGCCACCCTTGATTTTAAGGAGCATTCTGGCCATACATTTTCCAAGACAGATTTGTTTGTTCTTTTGACTTTCAATATTCAAACGCAAAAAATATATGTATTTTTGACCTAGTCAGAGTCAACTCCACAACACATGTCAACGATCCCTTATGAATGGTATTTTATAGAAAGGGAAAGAAAGTGGTATGTGATGATTTACTTATAAGACAAGAAAAGTCAAGAACCACTCAGGTAAAGAGGAGTTGGGCACAAGTTAGAACACACAGAGAACGATTGCCCTTTCTACACCCTAAACCAAGGCATCTAGATCCAGGGTTGTATTTTTTCACCATATTTATTCAGTCTATGTGCTGATTAAATGATATGAGAAGCTGGACTAGCTGAAAAGGAATGAGACATCAGGATTGGTGGAAGGCTCATTTATAACCTCTGGTATGCAGATGGCATAACTTTGCTTGCTGAAAGTGAGAAAAACTTAATGCCCTTATGAATTGCAGTCCAAATGTAGCAGAAACCAAAAGCTCGCAACTGGACCATAGACAATACTATGAAAAATGGAAGAAAAAATCAAAATTGCCAAAGATTAAATTTTACTTGTATTCATAGTCAAGGCTCATGGAAACAGCAGTTACATTGCACTGGGTAAATCTTCTGCACAAGGCTTATTGCATGTGTTGGGAAAGCGTTTGTTTCCCAATACTTCCCTCTGAAGACTGACATGCGCCTGTTTTCAATTGCCAGGTATGTATGTGAAAGTTGGATGAAGAATAAGGAAGACCACATAAGAACTGAGGTATCTGAATTAGGATGTTAGCAAGAATATTGAAATCACCATGGATTGCCAGAAGAACAAAGATCTGTCTTGGAAGAAGTCAAGTCAGAATGCTCTTTGGAATTTAGGATGGTGAAACATCTTCTTGTGTACTTTGGACATGTTACTAGGATGGGCCAGTTTATAAGAAAGGGCACCATACTTGGTAAAGTAGTAGCAGGTCCATGACAAAGAGGAAGATCTTCAGTGAAATTGGTTGTCACAGTGGCTACATGGTGGCTAAAAGGATGGACCCAAGTGTAACAATGATGGCGAGGATGACACAGAACTCAGCAGTGTTTGGCTTTGTTGTTGGGAGGATGAATATAAGTCAGAACCGGTTCAATGACACCTCACAACAACAACAACAACAACAACAAAAGCCTCCGGACTGGGAGAAAATAAATTTATGTTGTTTAAAGCTATCCAGTTTGTGGTATTTTGGTATAGCAGCTCTAAGGCTTGGCAATCTCAAACAATCTCAACTGTGAATCTGCATAGGCTAAGTAAATAGTTCAAATACAATGATAAATTTATATTGAATTACATATTCTTCTAGAATTTCAAAATATTTCAAAAGTGTCTGTGTGTTATCAGGCAAAATATTAAATAAAGGAAAATGAATGTCATTTATGAATTTTTACTTTTCATTTTCAATGAATCAAGATTTATGATTGCCACACTTTCTGAGATTCTATCATACGGGTATCACCAGCACCTGTTTTGATATCTGGTTAGTAGTCTGAACATATACATGATTAAAGGCATCTAATGTACTTTATGCAATTAAGTGTAATGTTTCAAGAATAAATCTTAATAAAAATAGGCATTCTCAAAACAACTTTAGAGTCTGTTTTCATATTAAGTATGAATGATTTTTTTAAAGTGAATAAATATTTATAATATAAAGAATAATCTGTTATAATCCTCTTGGAGTTTACATAGTCAAAATTGCTCTTGCCTATGCTCAGGAAATCAACCCAAGTATACCTGGCGAACAGTAAAAGCTTTAGAGAGGTCATCGCAATTCTGTGAAGGAAGGTCTTTTTTAGATCTACAAGTATAAAAACCCAGGAGAGATGTCATTCACTGGTAAGGTGATATTTCAGTAAAATGTAGATTTGTATTATAATAAAAATGTGTGGCAGCCTTCATTCTCTGGAATGAGATGAAACGCTTTGAAGCTGATCTATCTAAAATGTAGGCAACAATATTAATATTTAAATCCCATCTCACCCTAGGTTATCAGTGACATCTGCTTTAGTCATGTGAAAAATTGTGTTGAGGTTTGCACCAACTGACTTCAGTGGTTTTCTCAAGTATTTCAAATAGTCATACCTTTTATTCTGCAGTAATCATTAAACACAATTAGATTTATTTCTGAAGATTCATGGCTGTCAATGGGGTCAAGAGTTTCTATCTAAAACCGAGATAGGTAAAATATACTCCACAACAACAGCTAATTCACAGGCTAATTTTGTAAATAAAGTTTAATTTATAAAAGTCACAGTCCAGCCCAGTTGAGCCCACTCATTTATATGTTCTTATAGATGCATATTCTCTGTATCAACACAATAGCATGCCTACAACAGAGACTATGTGCCTACCCACTCCCAAAACACAACTGATAATTTTTGAGCCCTTAATAATAATACATAATATAATAATTAGGGTTCCTGTGGGTCAGGGCAGAGGAGGGAGGGGATAACAGGGAGCTGATTTCAAAGAGTTCAAGAAAAAAAATGTTTTGAAACTGATGGAGGCAGCAATTTTACAATTAGGTCTGTTCTAATTGAGCTATGGGTTGTTATACTATCTGTAAGAGCTCCCAATAAAGTGACTTTTTTAAAAGAAAAGTTTATCAATCTAAGACTTCACACCCAGGTAGCAGAGATATTGAATTGTACTGGGTGACGCTGCGGCAGAAGACATCTTTAAGTTGTCAAAATGCAAAGATACTATTTTGAGGACTATGGTATGCTGGACTCAAGCCATGACATTTTCAATTGCCTCTTGTATGCATGGAATTTGGACAATGAATGATGCAGAAAGGAGAATCATGATGTTGAATTATGGTGTTGATGAAGAATATTGAATGTACCATGGATTATCAGATAAAGTCATCTGTCTTGGATGATAGACAGCCAGAATGCCCCTTACATACATGGATGGTGAGAATTTCTCACACTTATTTTGACCATTATACCATTGACCATTGACAATCCATGGAGAATGATGTGATGTTGGGTGAAGCAGAGGGTCAGTAAAAAAGAGGATTGACTCAGGGGTTCATGGTGAGGATATGCAAGACTGGCAATAGTTCCTTCTGTTGCACACAGAGTTGTGATGAACTGTGACCAAGACACTAACAGCGGATATCCACAAGAGGAACTGAATGGCTGCTAGAAGTAGTTATTAATCTTTTCCTTTTTTCATAACATCACTTATAATCTATAGACTTCCTTTTAAATATGCCTTATTTGAAAAGGTATTTACTATCTAAAGGCCTTTTGAATTTTTCCATACTTTTTATTTTTCCCCATGCTTCCTGTCAACATTCGGCATCAACTTTTCAATGTCTTCAATTATTTTAATGTTACAGCTTCTATGTCATTTTCTTCCTACTTTTCAGTACAAATAACGCAAGCTCTATGCTTTACTAGAATGATTATTCTGTCACCACTTTGAAAATTCCTCAATAGGTCACAATGTCTTATAGAATACCACGCTTGTGCTTTTTATGCACACTTTCACCTCCATGTTCGTCTCTCATTCATTTCCTCCTAACTTTAGAGAGTTCTTTCATTTCCTCAGTTTTAACCTACTTTAGAATGCCTGCAAAAAACTACAGCTTCTGTGTGGAACAATTTTTAGTCCCTCACCTACATGGTAATTTTCTAAACATTACTTACCATAGACTGATCCTTGATTATACTCCACCTGAATTTAGAGGCCATGTCAAGAAGAGATTTGATTCATTGACACTTATGGCTGAAGACCAGATAAGTTGAGAGATGACATCAAAGATATTATTCATGAAGAAATTAAAAGAACAGAAAAGATTTACCAAAATAGATTGTAGGAAAGACTTTGAAACTTGACCTTGAACAAAGTCTACCTAAAGTGAATACAAGGCAGCAGATGCCATTGGGCCTCTATTCAAGTACTTCCTCAATGCAAGAACACTTTGTTCTATTCAATTGGCATTCTGTGATGCTAATCTTTTTGACATGCTCACTGCAGACAAATGTGTGCATAGGCAAATGTAGTGAAGAAAGCTGATGGTGCCCAGCTGTCAAGGGATATAGCATCTGGGGTCTTAAAGGGTTGAAAATAAACAAGCAGCTATCTAGCTCAGAAGAAACAAAGTCCACAGGGAAGGAGCACACTAACCTATATGACCACATGGGATCAAGTATCAGGCATCAAAGAACAAAATATTATATCATTGTAAATGAGGGGAAGTGCAGATTGGAGACCCATCTGTAGGTAATAGGACATCCCCTTTCAGAATTGTCGCAGTAAGAGAAAAGCCAGTCAGGGTGCAGTATAGCAATGATGATGCATACAACTTTCCTTTAGTTCTTAAATGCTTCCTTCCTCCTGCTATGGTGATCCCAATTCTACCTTACAAATATGGCTAGACCAGCGGTTATATACTTGTACAGATAGAAACCGGAAACACAGGGAATCCAGGACAGATGATCCCTTCAGGATCAGTGGGGAGGGTTGTGATACCAGGTGGAGGGATGGTGGGGTAGAAAAGTGGAACTAATTATAAAGATCTACATATAACCTCCTCCCTGGGGGATGGACAAAAGGGAAGTGGGTGAAGGGAGACATCTGACAGTGTAGGATATGACAAAATAATAATTTATAAATTATCAAAGGTTCATGGGGGCAGGGAAGGTTGGAAAAATGAGGAGTTGATACCAAGGGCTTCAGTAGAAAGTAAATGTTTTGAGAATGATGAGGGTAACAAAGATACAATGTGCTTGACATACAATAGATGGATATATGAATTGTGATAAGAGTTGTATGAGTCTCCTACAAAATGAATTTTAAAAATTGATGAAGCAAAAGAATTGAATAGAATTTCAAGGAGAGGACCAAGAAACAAAGAAAGGAATAACCATGAAATTTATAAAGACCAATAAATTAAAATTTTTTTTAAAAGGCTGAGATCTAGTGGCATAAGTGGTTGAATGTGGGACTGTGGCCCATGGGGTTGGCAGTTCAAATACAGTGGCGGCTCTCAGGAGCAGTGCTGGGTAACTCCCATGACTACCAGTGGGCAGTGATGCCAAATAATAATAATAAGAAATAAGAAATTTACAAGACAGAATTAGAAAAAATGAAACTCATGTCTCAAGCTATTAAAAAAAACTGAAGAAAATTTTCAAAGGTTGAATTGCAATATAGAGGAGTTTATGGCGAAAATATTGAGTGATGCAGGAAGCATAAAAAATGGAAGAAATACATGCTCTTAATGTATCAAAAAACTATTTGACCTTCAACAATGAGGAAGCATATGAATTAATGGTATTAAATGAAGACGTCCAAGTTGCACAGGAGGTTTTGGCTAAAACAAGGTATCAGAACTAGACCAACTGAGTTGTCTCAACAAATGGGTACAACAAAGGAAGAACTCACTTGCCTAAGCTAAGAAATTTGGAAGGTGACTTTTACCAATCTCTATTTGTAGGTATAGAGTGTCTATACCTAGACTCTCCTCCTTTTATTAATATTTTACCAAATCTCCAATGAAAGGTCACAAAGGATATTGAGAGGAAGATGTAAAGAAATGAAATCCTATAAAACATGGTTTTAAACACCAATGTCACAAAGCTTACTTGAGCTAGAGAGATAAGGGTTGAGCCATCAGGACTCCAAATAGCTGAATAAGACCATAAGACAAAATGGAATAGAAGCAATCCAAATAGAACTTCTGTCAGCTTCCATCACTACATTTGCCCACCCACCTAAAACTGAGATAAAAACTATGCCATCCCTAATAAAACTAATAATGAATTGTCTCTACTCCCATTTTTTTGGGGGGGTGGGCCCAGTCTTGCTCCTGGAGAGCTGTTGCGGGGTTTGAACCACCAAGCCAAGAGGCTGCAGTCCTACATTCAACCACTGCACCAGTGAGGTTCAGCCCTCTACTCCCATTGAAGGCCAACTTTTCCCTTGTGAAGTAGACTCTGTTCCTCTTCTCTTAGAGTGGATTGAACACTGGCTCCTCTCAGAATGAAAATTTTGGCGGACCGTGCTGGCCCCAGACAGTTTACTAAGTGTATGTCATCAATGGGACCTCTGGGAGGGACCTGGACAGCAACTGCTCCAGAAGCAGACACTTGCCTCACCCACCGCTTCTCTAGCCGGGCAGTGGAAGTTATTATGCAGTGCTCATAGAAAAGGTCATTGTTGCTCTTCTGTTTGTATATAGCTATTTGAAATGAGAAACAATTAGGCATCCAAAAAGAAAAAAGGAGGAAAAGGAGAAAGAGAATAGGAGGGAGAAATGGAAGGGAAAGTGAGCAACAGAGAGACAAACCAATAGGCTGGAGGAAATTCACATCTGTGAACTTTTTTAAAAAATGCATAAGTTATTGAGCAATATTATTGGCATCACACACACGTAAAGTTATTCTGAAGATAATTAAGAACATGGTTTCAAAACCACATCAATAAAAAGTCATCAAAAATTTAAGTTTGATTGAGAAGAGGAGATGGACCTACAGCTTCCTGGCATCTGAAGAACCTTGGCTGAAAACAGAGAATGCCAGAACAATGTTTACTTGTGTCTTATTGACTATACACAGACTTTTTACTCTGGATCTTAACAAATTATGGATACCATCACAAGAATGTGAAGTCCAGAATATTTCATTGTGCTCACGTAGAAGCCAATCCGCCGCCCATCGTCCAAGACACCGCTTGCTGTGAGGTTCACAGTAAGGAAAATTGTGCATTTAGATTAGTTTTCTTTAGCCATATCCAAGGAAGCTATTGTTAGAGGCACTGAGTTGGTTCTGACCCAGACCAACACAAGATACAATAGAACACCCCTGCCTAGTCCTTCACCATCCTCATAAATGTCCCAGTGCCTGAACCCATTGTCATAGTCACTATGTCAATCCATCTCCTGAAGGGGATTCCTGTCGTTTGCTGCCACTCCAGTCTTCCAAGCACAATGCCCTTCTCCAGGGCTTTGTCTCTTGACAACATGTCCAAAGTATGTAAGATAAAGTCTTGTCATCCTTGCCTCTGTGAAGCACTCTGGCCATGTTTCTTCCAAGACAGGCTGGTTCATTTTTTGCAGTCTATAGTACTTGCACTATTATTTTCCAGCCCCAATATTCAAAATGTGGATTCTTCTTTGGTCTTCCTTATTTACTGTCCAACTTACACACACATATGATGCAATAGAGAATATCATGGCTCGTTTAGGCACACCTCTGTCCTCCAAGAATATCTTTGATGCTCAATATTCTAAGGAGAATTGAAGGACTTGTTGATGCAGAACAAGGATTGTAGCCTTCAGTATGGATCACAACTCGATATAAGGATGATCAAAATCCTCAGAACTGAACCAATAGATAGCATCATGCTAAAGGGAGAAGAGGTTGAAGTTTTCAAGAATTTTGTCTTGCTTGACTCCACAAGCAATGATCATAGAAGCAGCAGTCAAAAGATGTATTGCATTAGGTAAATCTGCTGCACGAGACCTCTTTAGAGTATTCAAAGGCAAGGATGTGCACCCACCTAACCCAGGTTATGGCATTCTTCATTGTCTCATATGCGAGTAAAAGTTGGGCATCGAACAAGAAAGACTGAGGAAGAATCGATGTGTGTGAATTGTGCTGCTGTAAAAGAATATGAATAACATGGACTGCTAAAAGGACAAACAAACACTTCTTGCAATAAGTATAGCCAAAGGGCTCCAAAGGTAAGGATTGCAAGACTTTATCTTATCTATTTTGGAGTTATTACCAGGAAGACCAGTCTCTGCAGAAGGACAGCATGTGTGGTAAAGTGGGAGAGTGGCAAAAAAGAGAAAAGCCCTCAACAAAATGGATTGGCCCAGTGGATGCCCCAGTGGACTGAGATATAGGAACAATCATGAGAGTTGGTTAGGAGCAGTGTTTCTTTCTACTGTGCCTCGGGTTACTTTGGGTCAAAGTCAACCCAAAGGCACATAACAACAACAGAAAAGTTTGTAAAGCAGGTTTATCTACTGCACCTCTTGACTGAAGCTTCCATTAGAATTGATTGTGGAGCCGAACAAAACAAAATTCTTGACAATTTCATCCTCGTCTCCATTTCTTGTGCTGTTACTCTTGGCCTCTTTGTGAGGATTTTGGTCTTCCTTTCATTGAGTTGTGATGCATACTGAAGGCTGCTACCTTTGTTCTTCATCAGCAAGTGCCTACACGTGCTCCTCATTTTCATCAAGCAAGTTTGTGTCATCTGCAAATCACAGGTATTAATAAGCCTTCCTCCAATCCTAATGACAAATGCTTCTTCATATAATTAAACTTCTCTGATGACTTTGTCTGCATACAGACTGAATAGATATGGTGATAGGATACAACCCTGATGCACACATTTGCAGATTTGGAACCCTGTAGTGTTCCCCTTTTCTGTTCCCATATCTGCTTCTTGACTTACATGAGTTCTTCGTAAGCACAGTGGAGTGTTCTGGAAGTTCCATTCTTTTTAAGGTTATCTGGTGTTTTACCACTCATACAGTCAAATGTCTTTGTGTAGTCAATAAAACACATGGAAACAGCTTTCTGGTGTTCTCTGCTTTCAATCAAGGTCTATCTTACATGAGAAATGATTTCCCTTGTTCCACATCCTCTTCTGAACCTGGTCAGGATCTCTGGCAGCTCCCTGTCAGAGTACTGCTGCATCTTTGGGGGATATTTTCAGCAAAATTTTACTTGCATGTGATGTCAATGATATTGTTCTATAGTTTGACCATTTTCTTGAGTCACCTTTCTTTGGAATGGACACAAATATGGAGCTCTTCCAGTCAGTTGGTGAAGTGGCTATCTTCCAAATTTCCTGTGTGCTCTCGGTGATTCTTCAGTTTGTTGAAACATTTGAATTGGTATTCTACCTATGCCTAGAGTCTTGATTTTGACTCACATTTTCATGCATTTTGACCGTCTTCCTTCAGCACAATTGGCTCTGGCTCACATGCTACCTCCTGAAATGGTGGGATGTGGACTTCTCCCCTTTCTTTGGTATAGTAAGTCTGTGTTCCTTTCATCTTCTTTTGATGCTTCCTGCATCATTCAATATTTTGCCCATGCAATCTTTCAATATTACAACTCAAATTTGAAGTTTTTCTTTAGTTATTTCAAATTAAGATATGCTGAGGGTGTTATTCCTTTTAGGTTTTCTAGCACTAGGAATTTGGATATTTTATTATAATATTTTACTTTATCTTTTCAAACTGCCCTTTGAAATGGTCTATTCAGAGAGTTGACTTTATCATTTCTTCTATTTGCCTTAGGGAAGCAGCAGTCAAGTAATCAAACAAAAACCTTTAGGGAAGTCTACTTCAAAAGGAACTTTCTAGAGTGTTTAAAAGCAATGCTATTTCTTTGAGGACTAAGATAAGCATGACCCAACTCATGATAATTTCAATTGTTTCATATGCATGGGAAATCTGAACAGTGAGTAGGAAAAATGAAGAATCGATGCCCTTGAGTTATGGTGTTGGTGAAGAATATTGTACGTGTCAAAGACTGCTAGAGAGGGAATGCATCTGTCTTTGAAGCACAACCAGATTGTTCCTTAGCAGTTCAGATGAGAAAACTTCATGTTACTTTGGACATGATTTTAGAAGAATGCAATCCCTGGGTGAACACATCATATTTGACAAAGTAAAGGGTCAGTGAAAAAAGGCAAAACGTTTAAGGAGATGGATTAGCACAGTATCTGCAGCAATGGACTCAATTAGCAGCTCTTGTGAGAGTGAAGTAAAACAAAGCATCACATAGAAAGGGTTGCTATGAGTTGAAACCATTAGAACATCTAACTGCAGAAATATTCATCCTTCAAATCTCAGATAAAACTCTTCTTCCTCAATACAGAATTTCATGACTCATAAAATTAATGCAATCTTTATATTTTAAAATTTCAGAGGGCCCCATCCTTATTCTTCTTGATATTTTTACAATACAGTTTTTGCATACTAATTATGGTCTTATAGACCCCCTGCTCTAGCTATAAACTTTAGAAAGGCAGGAATTAAATCCCCTTTCCCCTAAATCATTCTATTCCCTGCTACTAACACATGGTAGGACCTTAATACATGTCTGCTGACTGAAGGTAGGGCCAGGGGACACCTTGTACATTGTGCCAGTGTTTTTACCCTTATTATCAAGAATTTCCAAATTCCCTGTCCTTTTCCTGGTTATGCATTGGCCTGTGATCTGCATGGTTGGAAGTTTGAAACCAGGAGGGAGAAATACTGGTGCAGGGAGGAGAAGGACTTTATTCCAGATGTTGTACTCCTGTGGACAGTGACAGTCTCAGAAGCTGCAGTGGGCTGCAATCTGTCAGTGCTGACTGGAGAGCAGTGAGTTTGGTCCTTGGTTTGGTTTTCATAAGTGGGTCTTCTTTATTTTTGTGAAAGAAAGCTAGCAGTGAAGGCTAGCAGAAGGCTAGCAGTGAAAACGAATATATCTAAATATAAATCTGATATATAAAAGAATAAATATTTGGGAAAAGAGGATAAGAATAATTTGATAGGCATGTAAATGAGTTAAATTCCTGGATAGTAGAAATTCCTTTGTGATATCTTTGAGGGTTACTATTCACAGGACATTTAAAAAGCAGATTCTTCATTATTACTCTATTGCCAAAAATTTTAGGGAAAAAACATTCCAGAAAGTCATGTGCTACTTTAATATTATGATGTGCATCTTCTTTTTGCCTAGCTATTCTCAAAGTAAATGTAGTACAGAAGTCTCTGTGCTGTTTCTGAGAGACAATGGCCACTCATTGATTTGCTTCCAAAGTCATGCATACTGGAAAGACATATTAACCTTGATAATGTCATGTGTTTTTCTATAGGGATGATAAGTAAAGTTAAAACAAATGCCTTCATAATTCCCTGATAACTAGAAGGACAAAGGACACAAGACTTCTGTTACACTCTGATTTAACTATGATAATCTAAAATATAGAAAATAAAGTTTACAAGGAATCCAAAAAGGTCACTCCATAAATTTTTCTACCTTGATACACTTGTACTTAAACAAACACCAAAAATTCATAAGGGACCTTAAGATTGAGTCCCAAAAGAATAGCAGAAACTGTGCACAGGGTTAATAAAATATTTATCCACAGTTGAAATGCTATCTTTAATCTAACCAGGATTCTTATATATCTAGATATATTTCATAAGTGATGTATCATCTTGTAACTATTTTCAAGCAAATATTCATTATATCTGCAAGAAAGATTTCATTATCTGGGACAAATAGCACTTTGTCACATGTTTAAACTTTCAAAATTTGTGTGACAAGGATTTTGCTCTGTTCATTGATAATAAGTTTCAGGGTACCTCACTGCACCTCCCTTCCCAAACACCTCCCTTCCCAGTGTTTTTCCAATGTCTAACACAATCTCTCCAGTTATCATTTAATCCCATGCGTCTCCCTTCAGCAGAGAGGAGAGCAGCTGGCAACATTCGTCTTCCTAATAATCTTACTCATAATTAGAGATGATCAGTTACTAACTCTTGACTTTTCTTGCCTATGCAAAATCATCTTGGCATTTTTCTTAACCTTTTGCCACAGGTCATGTATTTTTTTTTAATTTTCACCATGTTATAGATCATGGCACAGATCTTTTATGAATGTTCACACTATGTTTTCTTAGTTGACTTTGTGGTTGTTCAATAAGGAAAGCAATGGAAAACAAATGTCTTCATTTAGCAAGATATATATATATATATATATATATATATATATATATATATATCCAAATGGTGGATGCTAAGTATAAAAAGTCTATTTTTAAGGAGCTGATTCTAAGCATCAGTGTCATGACACAGATAAGCAGAGCAGCACTGGAGAAGGTTTAGCATTGTTTTGATAAGTGCTGCTTTGTACAAAATCTAATCACGGCAAATTTTACTGAGTGCTAATGGTGAAGGTGAGAGTGTGGAGAGGATGATTGCTACCCACTCTTTCAGGGGATCTGGCAAGGGAAGCAATATGTGAACGTGAGAAGAAAATAAATCTATGTCAAATCGGCATGGAGTGGAAAGGCTTGAGTGCAATCATAGCTTCTGATACAGAACTGGGGAAGGGTGGGGAGGGGGGTGGTGGTGGTGGCAAGAAATGAAGGAGGCCAAGTGAGAAAGCCGTGAGTTCCTCTGAGCCTGGAGGTAATAGGTGAGGTGCAAAGGTGGGACTTAGTATTGACTTTGCACACTTCTTTCTAAGAAGTAGAATTCAACTGTGTAACACTATTCGATGTCCTGTTTTACTTCTGGTTTTATAAGCACTTATTTTGCTTGCTAATTTTCCCAAATGTGGTTTTAGAGGGGGGAAAGAAAGGCCATTTTTTTTTCTTTAAGTAATTATAGATTATTCCATGACGTGCCTTAGATGATATCTGGACTCACAATTACTCATCACTGAAACTTGTGTTTGGTGTTTGTCCCTTCTCAAATCGTGTGCTTGACTTAGGATTTAGACTATTTCTGTTTCTTTGTGAGTTTTTTTAAATGGCATATTTAAATTACTGTTATTTTAATTGTATTAGCACACTGCTTTAGCAGGCAGATAGTGCTTGCAAATGCAAATTTCTTTCTGTTCATTTCTAGCTCCACTCCCCCCCCTTCATGATTTGACATTTTGTATAGCTTCCTTTTATTCTCTTTGTGACTTAAAAAAATGTCCCTCAGGCTACCAAGTTACTTGTGCTGATGGTCTCAGAATGCTCCAGTTTATGTTCCCCTCAAATGCTACATACTAGAGAAATGCCTTGCTTCTTTCAGCTCTAATTTGGTGTGTGTGTGTGTGTGTGTGTGTGTGTGTGTGCGTTTATGGTTCATATCAAAGCCAAGGATGTCCTTTGGAGTAGACTGGAAAGGAAATCCACTTTCTTTAGCTGGATTTTAATTAGTTAAATGGGACACATTAATGTGCTTTCACTGGGGCTCACAGAGAAAGGACCCAGGTCGGGATAGAACATCCCAGGCATTCCATACAAGGGAGACTTGACCCTGTCTAGAAACCAGAGATGACATACACTTACTTATTATTGCTTCTTTAACAAAAAAAATTGTAAAAGAGAACCAAGAAAAAGCGCGAGAGGTTAAATGTTACCTCCATATCAAACAGCATATGTGCCACAAAGCTGCGGCAGGATGAAGTACCAGGCTTACAGCGTCCCTTTGCAGCACAGTTGCTTATCAATGAAGCGTGTATGCAGTCTAATTAACATAATTGGAACTACTATAATTATGCTATCATTTTGTTTACTTTAGCACATTCTGTTGAGGTATATGGGTAGCAATATTTGCTATTGAAATATTGCCCCCTTGCTGCATGCAGGTTGTTTAATCATCCTGTTTATTTTACCTTCCTAGTGGTGCTATCTGGCTGCTCAAAAGGTGAGGATAGTGTTAAATCCTGATAGCCAAGTAGGTGGAAGAAGAGAAAAACAATAAAACTAACAGGAGCACACAGTCACAAAAGCTCCCAGGAAGGGTACTTTTGCAAAAACACAATGGGAAAGTAATAAACCCCAGTTCAAGGTATTCAATCTAATAAAATCATGAAGGAAATTGATCCCCAACAGAATGCATTCATCATACGTGGTTTGCAACTCTGCTTTCAGTCATTGACACAAGTTATAGCTCATTTTGGAAAACTGAGGATGAAGTCATTAGACTCAGGGGGCTTGCTCTAAATATCTAAAACTACAATGGTACCAAAAGAATTTATTTCCTCTAACTTTTTCAGAGAAGCTGCATAGAGGATACAAAAATTATTCTGCTTGTACTGAAGCCACCAGCTCCCAGCTTGCCTCATGTTTAACAGAACTGAAGGTTTTGTCATCTTCTCTGGACATCTTAGCAGAACCAGAAAGGAGAGGAGAACTGCGCAGGAGTGCGGGGCTTTGTTCCAGGTCACGGGGAGGGATGTTCCTATCCAGCATCTTCAAAGGGAAGCAGGGAGCAGCAGGTTTGATTTTCAGAATTCTGAGGCAGAGAAGAGATTGCACAGGTGTCTCAAGATTTTGAAGCTTCCTCTCGCTTCTCATCTGCATGTGTTTCCGAAGAGAAGGCGTGGACTAAACCATTCCCGGTGGACCCAACCAGAGGCATCATGCCAAGGCAGGCAGCTGTCAGTGTCACATTCACAGTCAATGAGGGTAATATCTGGGTTTTCATAACCATGCTTCTAAGGAACATAAACAGAACACAGTATCAAGATCAATAAAACAGGGGGAGACATGCTCTGTGGCCTCTCCTCCCACTGTGTTCTCCAAATGACTCCACATCCTCCTGCCAGCAGATCCTGAGCTCCCCCTTAGACACCTACAGTCACTGGGAAAAACAACAGCAGCAGCAACCTTCCTAAAGTGTCCTCTCTGCCTTAAAGGTACATCACGCCGTCTTTGCTGTGCAGCTTAATCAGCCACCAGATGTCTTGATCTGCTAGTTGTTTGCATTTTTTTTAAAAAATAGCTGGTAGGGCTTTCTGGCTTCATTCTGATCTCCTTCCATTTGGTAGTCTTTAAATGCATGCCACACATGTCTGTACCCCAGAAGCAGCCTCAGCAATAAGAATCAGAGCTGTGAAAATGTTTTAAGAAATCCACACAAAACCAGTCAATGGAATGGAAATGGTGAGCACGATTTCATGTTCATCTTCAGTAATTATGAGCTGGTTATTATGCATACTGTCCTTTCCTCACCAAATCCCCCTTTCCTGGCCACTTTGCACCTCCCACTCCTCCTACCCCTCACCCCTACATCCACAGCTTCGTCAATATAGGTATTGAATGACAGCTGCTCTTTGAGAGAAAGATGAAGTTTTCTGATCCTATCAAGATTTATAGCCTGAGGAACTCTATATACAGTCATTATGAGGAGGAATTGATTCCATGTTTGTGGGTTAAAAACTTCTAGTTGCCACCTTCTCCAGAAAATTGCCCTAACAGGAACTACATGAGTGTGATCTCCCTGAATGTAATACTGCCAGTAATGGCTGTGTTAGTTTGGGTAGACTCAAGAAACAAATTCATAAGCACACATATATGTATAAGAGAGTTTTATGTAAAGGGTAGTTGTACATTAATATCCCAACCCAGTCCAGTCCAAGGTCATAAGCCCTATATCAGCCCATATGTCTGATAGCAATCTATAAGTTCTCTTAAGACATGCAATGATGCCAAGTGCAGAACAACCAAAAGCCAGTGGGTAGAAAGTGTTTGGATCCAGTGGTGTTGTAAGCATCTCAGCATTGGCAGGAGTCTCCATACGACTTCTCGTGGTCCAGGTTTCTGACCACATCAGGGTAGGTCCATGTGGCTTCTCCTCAGGGATGTTTTACAGGAAGTGAGCCTTGTGTCTCGTAAGTAGAGCATCTCGAAGGGAGTGAGAGAGTGTCTTCTGCTTCCCAAGAATGAAGTGCCAGATTTCCCAGAATTCTCAGAGAAGGCCATATCCAGGCAGAGGTCTCATTGGCTCTCTTCAGATTGACAGACTAGGCTCCACCCCTACACTCCTAATCCTCAGATTGACACCAGATTAGGTGACTGCCACAACGATCTATCCTGAGATTATAAATCTTCCACATCCTTGATTGAAGCACAATTCTTGCCTCAAAGCTCATCATGGGATCAGGTTGATATTGACCACCAGGAGGAATCACAGTCTTGTGCCCTTCTTTCTTCAGCCGGATACAGTTTCTTTTACGCTTTCTCTTATGACGACATCCCAATCCACCAAATCTCCGCCTGTTTTTTTTACAAATCTATGGTAATGAGACTGCCTAAATAATTTGAATCACTAGCATTGAATTTATAAAAGGAACTAATGTCAGTACTCTCAGAGTACCACAACAAAAGAACGGTGTGTGTGGCGGGGGGGGGGGGGGCACACCAATTCTCTGCCCCTGAGTTCATTCCAGCTCATCTTACACTTCTCTAGGGCAGAGAGACTGTCCCTGAGGTTTTTGGGGACTGTAAACCTTTACAAGAGTAGAACGCTTCATCTTCTTTCCTCAGCTTCAGCTAAAGACACTATTTGGCACTAAGCATCCATTCAGTTGTTTTTTGGGTTTTGTTTTCCTATCGAGGAATAAATAAGCCAACAAAATTAACTAGAGACTACTGTGCTTTTCTTGGAATGTGGAGGCAGAGAAGAGGAATCTCATTTTCCATGAAGGAGGCCTGCAAGCACTTCATAGGCTGTTACCACCACTCTGTCATTCAAGACATGTGTGTTGCTTTAATGATTAACAAGTTTCAAAACAGTTTCCAGACTAGCATGAGCTAGGGAGAAAGGTCTGACAATCTACTTACAAAAACTGGACAATAATGTTCCATGGATCACCATAATCTCAGCATAGTTGGTGGTGAGGATGTCTGAAACCAGGGTCATCATGAGTGGTCAAAGAACTATATGGCAACTAACAATCACAATAGTAGAGTTATCTTTAGAAGCACTAGTGTGCGCTAGTTCGATCTTCTGCAGCAGGTATATTGGCTAACCTACAAGGGACACCATTAACTTGTGCAATTCCCTGAACATCTTGGCTCCTAATTTCCTTATCTATGAGATGGAATAAAAAGAGTATATAAAGTTTTGAGTTCTCATGAACACTAAATGAGGTAATTAAAGTAACTTTTTTTGAATATTGGGTAGTAGAAAGTTAATACGCACAGAAAGTTAACTTCTATCAATATTATACTTGTCTCTAAGAGTGACAACTACTTGAACCACTGTTGTAATCTTAGATTCGACACACCGCACAGATTTCAAAATGACAAAATTTGCCTCCCTACACTGGATCTAAGACAAATTCATTCACTTTCTATCCAATGATTCTGAAAGTAGCTTCTAGCCTCACAGGACTTTGCTATTGTTGGTAGGAGTCATTAAAGTTATTATAGTTCACAGACACCTTGTACACAGCAGAGCAAAACACTCCCATCCAGTCTTGTACCATCCTTATGGCAGTCACTCTGTCAATCTATCTCCTTGAAAATCTTTCTCATTTTTGCTGATCCTGTAGTATACTGAATATGATTTTCTCCTCTAGGGATTAGTCTTTCTCAATAACATGCTCAAAATATGTGAGATGAAGTCTTGTCATCCTAGAGTCTAAAGAGCATTCTGCTTGTGATTCTTTTAAGATATGTTTGTTCATTCTTCTGGAAGTACATTGTATGTCCAATTTTTTTTTACCAAAAGCATAGCTCAAAGGGATCAATTCTTTGTTAGTCTTTCTTATTAATTGTCCAACTTTCCCTTGCCGGTGAGACAGTTGAGAAACATGGTTTGGTCAGGTGCAGTCTAGTCTTTAAAGTGATATCTGTTCTTTTATACATTTTAAATAGATATTTTTCAACATATTTCCCCAATGCAGTTCAATCATTAAGAGATTTTTAAAATAAAGCAAGTCACAGAGTGAGAGAAGATATTCACCATATATATAATTGGTGGAGTTATATGTTAATGCAAATGAATAGACAACTGAATCTAAAGGACATCTATAAATCAAAAAAAGACAGTGAGGCTAAAAGAAAAAAAATTTAAAGTATAGAAATGAATGGGAAAATAGGAAAGTGATTCAAGCAAGCATTTCACAAAAGGAGATAACTAATTAGTCAATAAACTTATTCATTCATAATCAAGGAAAGACCATCAGAAAAGCTGTAAGATTCACCACTATACAGTCGTCCACATGACAATAATGAAGGAAAGTGACATATCATGGATCAGCAGGGATATGGAACAATTAAAACATTACATATTATGGTAGAAGATGTCAATGAGTGTAATACATTTATAAAACCATTTTTACACTACCGATTCCAGATATTCCATTCCTCAATATGTGTACAAAAGAAGCATGTGTAAACACGCTTCAACATGTGTGTGCAATAATATTCACAAGAATACTATTCATAATAAATACGCCCAAACAGAACACATCACAAATGTCCATAAATGACAAGAATGGCTAGTGTTGGATTTACACTACAAAATAATACATAGCAATGGAAAATGAATAAGAAACTATTGAAAATACTGAAGAGAAAATTCAAGTCTTGAGATGTAGTATTGCAGGATTCTATAGGCAAACTATTAAATGATGCAGGAAGTATCAAAGGAGCATAGGAAGAATACATCGAGTCACTATATGATAAAGAACTGAATGACATTTAACCAATTTAAGAGTGAGTATATGATCAAAAACTGATGGTACTAAGTTCAAGTGGGACTGAAGGCATTGACACAGGGGAAAGCTCCAAGAATTGGCAGATTTACCAATTGAAAATTTTCAATGAGCTGATGAAGCACTGGAAGTGCTCACTCCCTTTTGAAAGAAAATTGGCAAGACAGCTAGCTACCTCGCTAACTCTGCTAGGCTGGGACGACTAGAGAGACATACCAAGTGAGATATATGAAAGAACTTTAGATCAAGAAGTAGTTACATATCAAGAAATCATCCAAGCCTAGTCCAACTCAGGTGCATAAGCCTGATAGTCATCCACAAAGCACTCTTTAGACTTACATAAGCACATGCAATAATGTAGAATCCAAGAATATCACAGGCCAGTGGATGCAGAGTGATGAGTGTGCAAGATTGATGGAGAAATGGCAGGGCTCTGGCAGCTCTCAGTTTGGCCATCAAGCAGAAAGAAAAAGACAAAGTATCCAGGGCCCTCCTTATTAGAAGTCTACATCCCTATCGATGCTGCACCATGTTGTGACCTGATTGACAGGTTAGACTACCCCTAGCTAGGAATGTCTAGGTGACACAAAATCTTCTATCACACCAACCAACTGGAAAAGATCCATGTTTGCTCAATTCAAAAGAAGTATGATCTAAGAGAATTGCAAAATTGTCAAATTCCTTTCATATCCTTCTGTAATCTTTCAATAATCTGAGAAGGTGGACCATTTAAAGACAAACATGGCATCAGGATTGGAGGAAGTTTCACTGACTGCTATGCTCATGCAGATGACGTAACCTCGTTTGCTGAAAGCAAGGAGAGTTTGAAACATTTACTGATAAAGATCAAAGACTCTAGCATTCACTATGGGTGAAAGAGAATAAACTGAACTCATATGCAACATCATGATAGATGAAGAAAGGATCGATGCCAGGGATTTCATTGTACTTGAATACTCAACCAAAGCTCCTGAAAGTAGCACTCAAGAAACAAAGCTGTGTAGGTACTGAGTCGATTTTCTAAAGACCTATTTAAAGTGTTAAAATGCAAATATGTCATTTAGGGGCACCTGAATCACGGAATGGCAATTTTTATGTACCTCAAGAGCTTGTGAAAACTGGTTAATGAATAAAGGAGACTAAAGAAGAATTGATGTCTTTGAAGTATGGTGTTGGTAAACAAACTTGTATATACAAAACAGAGATGAGAAGAACCAGATCTGTATTGAAAGAAATATAACAAAAATGACAAGACTTCATCTCAAGTACTTGGGACTTAAAAAGTAGAAGGTGAGCAAAAGAGGAGAAAGACCATCAATGAAATGTATTGACACATTGGCTTCAGATGTAGGGAATGGTGCAGGTCTAGGCAGTGCTTTAGTCTATTATGCATTAGTTATTTGGAGTTGGAGCTGGTTTATGGCACCGAGGAACAGCTTCAAAAAAGTCCTGTGCAAGAAGAAGAAAAATCAATACAATAAAAAGAATGAAGTATACAACTTTCCGCTAGTTCTTAAAGGCTTCCTCCCCCCAACTATCATGATCCCAATTCTTCCTTACAAATCCAACTAGACTAGAAAAGATACACTGGTACAGATGGGAACTGGAAATACAGGGAATTCAGGACAGATGAACCCCTCAGGATCAGTAGTGAGAGTGGAGATACTAGGAGGATGGAGGGAAGGTGGGGTAGAAAGGTGAAGTTGATTACAAGGATCTACATATAACTTCCTATCTGGAGGAGTGGGGAAAGGGAGGTGTCGGGCAGTGTAAGATATGACAAAATAATAATAATTTATAAATTATCAAGGATTATTGAGGGAGGGGGAGGGGTGTGGGGAAAAGATGAGCTGATGTCAAAGGCTCAAGTAGAGAGCAAATGTTTTGAGAATGATGGCAGCAAATGTATGAAGGTGTTTGATATAATGTATGTATCGATGGGTTGTGATAAGTGTTATATGAGCCCCAGATAAAATAATATTTTAAATGAAAAAAATTTTAATCTGCAAAGCACACTAAACCTATGTGCCAGGATTTTCTCCAGGTTTTGGGGAAAATCAATAGGATATCATTCCTGCCCTCAACTGTATCATAAAATGGTGCCAGGCACATATACATGCATACTGGCCTAATAAACAGATCCAGGTTAACCCTTAACTTATCCACTTACTGGCTAAGTGAGCTTGGACGATTTTCTTATGTGACATAGAAGTAGTCCAAGCCAATGCTTTACTTCACCTACAGGCCTTCATATGGAGCACCGACATTTTGTTCTTGCTCTGTCTTTTGTCACTGCAGCAGTTCTGTTAGGCTACAAGAATATAAAATGCTGCATTTGGCTATTATGGTTCCATATCTGTAGCATTCTCTACTCCATTTGGGAAAACCTTACTAGTATTTTAAAACTCAACTCTAATGTCTTTGAGGGAAGTCATTTAAATTTCCTTACTTTCTACAACTATTATCTATTTATGTGTTTTCTGAATCATTAGTTTATAATACTAATGCCTATCATTATACACCAAGGACTTAGTTTCATGTCAATATCTCTAATTCTAAAGATTACCAAGTAGATGTGATCATACCTCTTTATCAGATAGGAAAATTGTCCAAGTTCATTTGAGAGCAAGAATGATGTCCTACTGGTTTTTTTTCCTCTAATACCTGGCACAAACCCAATTATTAAATAACCCTACTTGCCTGATGCAAAGTTAAACTGACTGAATTTCCACTCTGTTCTGAATGGATTTCAATTCAGTTCTATAACAAGAATCTCAGTGTTGTTTTGGTCATGTGACTCTTACATGTAACTCATCAACATTCTAGCAGTGGTTCTCAACCTTCCTCAGGACACAACCCTTACATTTAGTTTCTCATGTTGTGGGGATCCCCAACCACAAAATTATTTTCATTGCTCTTTCATAACTGTACTTTTGCTACTGTTATGATTCATCATGTAATATCAGATATGCAGGATGTATTTTCACGGTTACAAATTGAACATCATTAAAAAACCGTGGTTAAAGCATTAATTAAAGGACTTACCCAGTCATTGTAATTCATGAAGCCTCATTTTACCTCCAATACTGCTGCTTTCAACACAGCTGCTGCTTTCTACACAGTAACTGCTCTCTACACCTGTGTGACTGGTCTGCATAAGTACATTATGGTGCCAACCCTGTCACATACACCTGTATTTGTATGGGGTGTATGTGACGGGGTTGGCGCAATGATGTCATCATGCCTGGTACTGGTCTGTGGGCAGATCTGCCTGTGGGTGGATCCCTGTGGAGATGGATAGAGGAGTGATATCTCATTCCCTAAGACCATCGGAAATATGTGCTTCCTGATGGCCTCAGGCAACCCCACGTGAAAGGGTTGTTCAACCCCCAAAGTGGTCACTATCTACAGGTTGAGAACTGCTGCTCTATAGTTAAGGGTTGCTCTGCTTTGGCCCCTTTCTTATGGGTCTGTGAACCTAGGTCTTGTGACTCTTCCTGACCAACTACCTACTTCCTCTTCCTACTTTGTTCTTTTCGATTTTTTTCCCCTTAAACCCATCTTTGAGATTAATTTCCTTGGCTTTTTTTTCCCTTATGAATCCTGTTTCAGATTTGCTTACCGGACTCTGTCCTGAGGCTTTGCTGTTACTTCTACTACTGTCTGAAAAGAATTGCCAGATTTAAGGAATATATATATATATATATATATACAGTGTAATTGAAATTAAAGTTGAACTAGATGCAATGTATTTTATTCTGCAGTTCTATGTCTGACCCTTTTACCGACTACCCAAATCTTCATTTGTGGTTAAAAAACTCCCCACAAAGTATAGTGCAGGATTGAAGCAGGACATTCAGTTCAAAGTCTAACATTCCTGCTGACTTTCAATGTAGCACAGAATCACTTATTCCATCACTTCAAATCTGTCTTCATCTGTAAACTATTGGCATTTTTTTTTGTCAAACCTAGCTGGAAAAAAAAACCCTTATTTTATTCCATTTATATCTGTCAAGCTAATTCCTCTAAATTTCTCAATTATTTATTATTTGTCAAATTCTCTATCAAGCTCTCTCCAAACTATAGTGTAGGCAATATCAAATGCTAGTTTATTTTCCTCCACTTGCCAAATCACTACTCCCTCCTGCCCCATCACAATGCTAAAGACCCCTTTCCCATTCATTACTCAGAAATGAGCCATTGTCATCCTATCCAGTAAACCATTTTCAACAGCCTTCGTTCTCCATACACCACTCCAGCACGCACCTTCTACGAATAATTCTTTTTAAAAGGGGGGCTCAATTCTTTACCAACTTCATGAAGCTACTCTGTCAATCAATCAGTGTAAGTTTTGCTTGTGATCTGCCTTTTTAAATCAAAGAGTGGAATCAAAAGTGTGTCTTGTGACTCTACTTAAAGGAGACACAGTGAAGAAGTTTAATGGAGACAGTATGGGCCTTACAGCAGTTGCCCGGGCTCCGTAAATGTCGATTATCTCCCCAATGTTCCCTTTTAGACAGATGTTCCTTGGGAAACTTGCCAAAGCACATGCATGTTCTGTTAGTAGTGAAGAAGTTAAATAGAAAGCCACTTCCTCCTTTCCCTGAATGCATGCTTGAAAATCAGAAACTATAATTAAATGCATATGTGGCATTTCTCACAATATGTTAGGTTGGTGGTTCTAATTATTATCATACGTACCATATTTGATCTTGTAGAACATGTGAAAATGTTTATATACTTTTACATTATGGTTTAACAACACATATAAACATTTAGGTACAAAAGGATTATAAATTTTGTTAAAAGCATTGAATTACTGTCAAAAGAGAGAAACTTTAGCAATTAGTCCTGAATTTTTTGCAAACCTTTTGTCACTGAACAAACTGTTTCAGAAAGTAAAACTGCAGGAGAACCCAAATTGAGGAAATGAGACTGAAATGTGTCAAATAAACAGAATGTATCTTGTAGGAGCCGTCTTGGAGCGCTCGGCAGTGATTTGAGAATTGGGGGATCAGGCTGGTCCAGGGCTCATCTGTCTCCCAACTCCACTAAGCGAAGAGCAGAGAGGCGACAGAACTTGTGTGCCATAAAGCAGATGCCCTTGATTTACAGAGAACCTATAGCATCTCAAGCTCTTTCCATTCATGAATTTTCACTTTGTAGCACAACAGGGAAATCAGTTCAAATATTTTCAGCAGTTTTCCCTGGTTAGTTTACTGATTAAAGACAGAAACGGAAGTGAGGGGACAACTCCGGTCTGAGGGTGGAAACTTCTTCCGCCTGCTAAGGATGAAGGTGATCTGAGATTGAGTTTTCCCTTCTAGAGCTTTAAGATGAAGGGATTTTTAAAAAATAATTTTACTGGGGGCTCTTATAGCTATTATAACATTCAGTACATCAAATATATCAAGCACATTTGCACATATGTTGCCACATACACTTTCAAACATTTTCCACTTGAGTCCTTGGTATAAGCTCCTCAAAAAAAAAACTCTCCTCTTTCCCCTCCCCCCCTTTTTTTTAAAGAAATGAATCATTTTATTGGGTACTCATACACCTCCCCTCACGATCCATACATATATCAATTGTATGCAGATCTCATTTGCACACTTGTTGGCATCATCACTCTCAAAACTTCCTCCCTCCACTTAGGCCCCCAGTTTCACCTCACCATATTTCCCCTCCCACCATGAACGTTAATAATTTACAAATTGCTATTTCATATTGTACACTGTCCAATGTGTCCCATCACTCACTTCCCTGTTAGCCATGCCCAGAGAGGAGGTTATATGTCGATCCCTGAAATTAGTTCACTCTTTCTACTCCACCATGCCTCCACTCTCCCAGTATCACCACTCCCTTCACTTGTCCTGAGGGAATATCTATCCTAAATTCCCCATGTTTTCAACTCCAGTGTTCATCGCCTGTTCCAGTCAGACTTGTCTGGTAGAACCGGGAGCATGATAGTTGGTGGGAGGGAGCATTTGAGAACTAGAGGAAAGATGCATATTACATTGTTACTACACTGTACCTTGACTGGCTCATCTCCTCCCTGCAACCCCTCTGTAAGAGGATGTCGCTTCACCTATTGATGGACTTTGAGTCACCAATGTATACTCCCCCCTATTTATAATGATATAATTTTAGTTCTTTGATGCCTGACACTGGATCCAATGAAGGGAGTTTTTACTTTTATATCTGAGTCTGACACTAACTGCATTCGGCAACCTAGGAAGATGGCAAGTATGCAAAGTAATATTACAGAAAATGAGCATATCATTGATTCATACAATAGCGTAACTAAAAGAAAATTTCAGTCCCTCTGGTCTTATATTTGTGTTTTAAAGATGAAGAATGTGAACTCAACTAGCTGTGATATTTGAGATCAGTCGTCACAAGTGACAGTGTTTGGGAGTACCACTTTCTGGCACCCTTAAATCTCTGATTCGGAGGGAGTTGAGTGGAGGGAGGGGCTCCTGGGTTTGATGGCAATTACTGATGCTAGATCATCTGTCTGCTTAGGCCACTAAGTCAGTGGGAATGATCTGGATAGGTGGGCCCTTACCTTCGATGATGGAGAAATGTCTCTCCTGGTGGAGCATGCAGATAGACGTAGCAATTAGGGATGTGTTTCCTAACTTTTTTGTTTTTGTTTTTGCTTAATGTGGAATACCAGTTAATCAAATTCAAATTGTTCTGGCTAAGGTGGGCTGTTTCCTACCTAATTGACAGGCCTGGGGGGCCCACCGGAGGGAACCTCTTGCAATCCGGAGTTGTGGCTGCAGATCAGCCTGATGTTTGGGAGGAGGTTAAAATGCCCTGAAGTCTAGACAAAGAAATCCATCTTTAAAGGTGGAATAAGAAGCCATGGAGAGGGACAGTTATTAAAGAGCCACGCAGGAGTCTGGTGGACTATTAATGACTAGAAGTGACCACACGAGTGCTCCCTTCTGACTTAAACTATTAGAGGCTACCACTGTAATTGATAGAGTGACGGGAACAGAGATCAACTTCCTTCCTTCCTCCCCTCCTGCTCCTCTAATGCATTTTGGAGTCTGGTGATATCATAGGAGCCACATTCATTCACTGCAGACCCCAATTCCCCATTACAACTGCCTTTTAAAAGTCACCTTTTAGGCAGTGTTTCTGACACCAGATGATCCAGTACAGACAGGATGCAGCATAAAGGTGACAGAAAGTATTTGATGGCATTAAATGAAAGTGCTTTCATTAAGCCCCCTTTTCACCTCCTGACTTCTCATGTCCCGCTCTCCTTAGGACAAGGATGGATACCAGTGTCCCTGGGGAGGGCAACATTGCTGTCATCACTCGTGTCAGCACATGAGGCATGAGTGTGGACCTGTGTGAGTAATGATGGCGATGACCAGAACTGCCTTGTCTTTTCCCCTCGAATGCCATCATTATTTAGACATCCACCCCTATGATCTTCATGTTTTCTTCTTATTTTTTTTTTAGAATTCATCTGTCAGGAAAAAAGATAGTTTCATCTAGGATATGGGCAACCACTTTAGCAAATGGAGCACTCATCCCCAAACCCAAACCAAACTCTCATTGAGTTGATTCCAACTCTCAGCAGCCCCATAGGACCAGCAAAAATGCTCCTGGGGCTTTCTGAAACGCTAACTCTTTGTGGTAACTCTTTGAATTGGCTGGTGGTTTTAAACTGCTTCTCTGGAGGTTCATGGCACACCCTGTAATTGACAACACCACCGGAGTTCCTCATCAAATCCTCAAGATAACCAAATAAGTTCCATCATACTGACTTGTATTGACAGTACTGAGAACATACTAAGAGAAAGTGTTGACTTTACAACATACAGAAGTATCACACAGGCTAAGTCTGAAAGGGGAGAACAGAGGTTTTGAGAAGGATTCTACCAGGGATCTGACTTAGAAGGAAACCTGAGCATTGTTGAGTGCAGATCTTTGCCATTGATGGCCACTGCCTTTGTATCGTACAGAAGAAAGGTTTTTCTTCAAAACTAAAGTTCAGAAATCTTAAATAGATTTCTAAAAGGCAGATAGCTGATGCCTAAGCACATCAATTGCTACTTAATTTTTAAATGTACATATTATAATCCCGGAGGATCCCTGGTACCACAGTGATTATATGTTGGGCTGATAAATTCAAGGACAGCAGTTCAAAACCACCAGCTGAAAGATGGAGCTTTCTACTCCCATAAAGAAAAACTCACAGGGACAATTCTATCCTGTCTGACAAGGTCAGCACTGACTCATTGGGGGTGTTTAGATTAGATTACTCAAGTCAGCAAGTTGAGTACCATTGTTTAAGCATTCAATGGTTAGCGAATACAAAACAGAGGAAGGAGACCTTGAAACGTGTCTGGCAGGTCTCAAATCTTAGAGAGAACTGCTAGAGAGAGGAGCAGACCAAGCAGAGAGTAGAGAAATGTAAATCCCATCAACACCACAGAAGATTCTCTGACAAAGTGCAAAGTGCCCAGAGTGCCCCTGCAGGTCATTTGCACCAAGAGTAACAAATGCAATGTTTGGGATCATGTTTTATGACTTGCAGTGGATGTCTGGATTTCTGACTAAACCCCCGTTCCCATTACTCAAGGCCTCAGAATATCAAAGTTAGTCTAATCTATTATGACTTTCTTGAGTATCAGTATCAGATAGAACTGGTTTGGGATCCTGGTTTTGCTATTTAATTTTGTATCATTTTCAAGAAGATTCTTTATGACATCAACACATGTGCTAGTCTAAGTAGACTAGAGAAAAAAAATCATAGAAGCTCTTCTGTGTATATGAAAGAGGTTTATATACTAAAACAATTGAACATTGAGGAAACATCTCAACCCAGTCTAGTCCAAGGTCATAACTCCAATATTAGTCCGTATGTCTGATACCAGTTTATAAAAGTCCTCTTCAGACTCACGAAACACATGCAATGAAACCAAATGCAGGACGATCACAAGTAAGCGAGTAGAAAGTCTTTGGATCCAGTGATGTTGCAAGCATCTTAGCACTGGCAGAGGTCTCCTGTGGTTTCAGCTTAGCAGGTGGGCACATTAAATGCTTATACCTTCAGAGTCTTTGAGAGAAGCTGTATCGTCTGCTTTCAAAGGCTGAGCCAAACAGTCCTGGAGTCCATCTTTCAGTTGCTCGATGTCTGGTCTTGAACGTCAGTCTGATGGATCAGGCTCTCTCTTGTTATGACCATTCTTTTGCCTGGACCAAATGCTTCATTCTTGACACCAGAGTTTCTTATAAAGAGGCAACTTATTCTTTAACACATGTTGTTGTTGTTTTGTGTTTTGTTTTTCTGAGGTTCTATCCTATGTCATAGGGTGGTCATGAGTCATAACCCACTGGGTCGCACTGAACAGCAGTCACAGCACCATGTCCGGGGTACCTAAGGTGTCTCTTTGTCACAGGACCCAATTATTATGAACCAAACAGTCATTTCATTTCAACTCTAAAAGGCATATGTCCTACAAACATTAGCAGGAAGAGTCTTGTCTGGCTAAAGCCTCTCAATTTCACATAAGATGTCTACAGCAGCAATACAGACTCCCTTGTAATACGATGGATATATAAAGACATGGAACATGAGATACAGTCTCTGCTCCCAGAAACACTTGACATTGTTTTATGGCTATGTTGAAGCTGTCTGTGTTTCTAATTTTTCCTGTAGATGCTGTGTCTTTCTTCTGTGGTTTCTTCTGTACCTCTTGCTTAGATAGAAGCAAGACTGAATACTAATGATTGTCCAAACCTGGGTTATCATTTGGAGGTAATTAATTTGGATAGAAAGCATAAACTTAGCTTTGGGGAGGCTGACTGGAGGCTCTGTTAACTTACCAGATAAATGATTTTGTTTTTAAGTAGCTTCTCTTCCAAAGATTCCTTCATAAGACAGGCGTTTAACCTCCAGTCACATATCTGCCTCAATCCCAGTGGGCTGCCAAGCTTCCTGAAATTATCACTAGAACACTTATGGTGTAGTTTTTCATTGAACCACCACCAAGTCAATACTTAATCAATAATTTCCTTCTATTTTTTCTTCAGGTCGAGATAATCCCAGGAACTTTCAAACTAAAGCAGAATGGGGTGGGGTGGGCATGGGTGGGGACAGGTATGTGTGTGCCAGTGTTGTGGGCTGGTATGATAATTGTTTTCACATCAGAAACACAAAAATGCTATGACTGATTTAGCTTATCAAGGAATTGTAAAACATGAACACCAAATTTCAAAGGCACATCTTTTAAATCAGGGGCCCACCTGAGCTGTTACCCAAAATGTCCTCCATATGAGAAGCATACGGTCCTCACAGTATTTCTCCCACAATAAGTCACTGGCATTATATAAATACTTTCACAAAATGATGAAATTTGCAAGCAGCAACTAAGAAATTTTCAAGGATCTGTTCACAAGGACAATGGCATATTTTCAAACCTGAAACAGATGTGCTACTACTTGAGGCTCAAATTCTTGCAGCCCAGGATGTGCCAGGAAGTGTCACCCAGATGTTGCTACCTGCAAGGCCTTTTGTGACTTGTCTCCTCTGTCTAACATGGCATGAGCATGACTTATCATCCTAGTTCAGAGGCTCAACACAAATGCACAGACAGTATGATCATACCGCATAGCAGCCGCTCACTCTACCTCCTGTTGCATTGGTAGTAAACTGAATCATGCAGCCTCACTCAGGCTCAGATTCTTATGCTCCATTTATTTTGATCATGCATCAGTGACATACAGTCAACCAAATGGACAGAAGTTAACCTCAACCTCTCCAGCCTCTAGAAACATGGATGTCTGTTTCGTCTGATCGAACATCAGTGCCTATGTGCCTCAACAATCTCTGAGAAAGACTATTAACCTCGATGTGTGGGAAAGGGCACTGCCAAGTCTGATAGATTTAAAACTTAGAAAGATGAAGACCCCAAATTTCAAAAGATTGCTTTCTTTAAAATATGCCTTATTAGTCAAGACTGCCAAATGGGGACTACACAAAGGTAATGCTACTACAAAGAAGAAAAGTCCTTTCCTTTCACAAGCATATGTTTTGCAGCTGAGCCCCACTCTCGGATGTAAGTGGTGTTTCATGTGGCTGTCTGAATCCCTCTGGCCCAATGCCAAAGATCTCTGATGATACCTTCCCCATCATCCCAGGCTTTCTAGTCAGAGAACCAGAAACTGAAATATGAGACAGAACACCAAGTATTTACACCATATTGAGTCTGCATGCAATCAAAAATTCAAACACATGAAAGGTAAAATAAAAGTCCTATTTGCTGCTTGGAATAGCATCTTGGGAAAGTGCAGGTTTTGTGACGTAAATATTCCTTCCTCTTCATTTTGAAAAAAAAAAAGGAGGTGAGAAAGGAAAGGCAAAGAATGGAAGAGGATGGAGAATCTTTGAAAATCGGCAGAGCACATGTGAGAATTCAAACATGGTGTTGATGGATGTAGAAAGGGGATGTCACAGTCAAAAGAAATGTGGTTAGTGTTGTTAACAGACACCCTTAAGGTGTCTAAGTGCATTAAGGCGACTCCCCTTGAACTCTCTGGAGCAGATTTTGGAAGATGCGGAGGTGACAGCAAGCTTCTGTACCTTCTGCTCACCATATGCCAATGGGTTCTGATGAGATAATTCCTATAGCTCTTCTTCCAGTCAGAAAGGGGCACCCCATGGTAGGCCTTGCTCTCTCTTGAGGGTTTACAGATTCCTCAGCGAGCCTGAAGTGTGCTTGATGACTTTGAACCCTATTTTTGCAAGTTTCTTCTCAATGTTCACAACTCTACTCGGATATAGCGGAGTTGGGCCTGGATTTTGGCAATTCAAATGTTCTTATGCCTTATTACACTGTAGGGGACAAATGAGATCACATCAAATGTCCCCTGGAATTTCATTAGTCCATCATCCTCATCTGCTCAGACAGAATTGCAGCCATCCTCACCAATCTCTTTCTGCCCTACTTCCAGTTATTCCAAGGAAGAAGGTCACATGGCAATGGTTCCAGAACCAGTCCACTCACCCGGTGACCCTGGTGCTCTGGACAAATTATCATTGCATTGTGAGGCATCCCCGCATCTCTGCACACCCTCAGGTTCGGGAGCGTCCTCACCGAGGAATGTTACTGGTCTGCTGGGCCCACCGGCTCCAACCTAGTCTTTGGGTCACCACAATCCCTTTCTGTTCTTTCATTAACTTGGAACACATTTTTGCATATATCTTTTGAGTCCTTCCTTGAGTCAAAGTCGGGTTTTTTCTGTGTCCCTCTCTCTGCCACGCAGTGTGAGAATCATTTTTAAAATAGAGTTGGTTGGGTCCAATGGGATTCATTTTTTAGTGGAAGTGTTTTCGAGTGGGGTTTCTTGCAGTACATAGGTTTCAGATGTCATGCAGAACAAGAACCAGAAATATATTCCCATGACAGAATGATCAAAATCCATACACTTCTTTAAATATGTATTTTTGTATATGAATCAAACTCCCTTGCTCCGTTCAAGAGTTTCTTCAGCCATCCTACCAAGAGACATTTTTTTTTCTTTTCTTGGTAATCCCACCAAAGTTCCTGATTGACCATATCCTTCTTACCCTACAAAAAAAATGCTCTTCTCTTGTGGGTTTTTCCACATATGTACCAAACATGCCCAGACTACCGATGACTCTTATTTTTCCCAATGATTCTTTTGTAGTGAGTGGCTGTCTAGTTGGCTCTGATTCATGGCAGTCATATGTAGAGCAAGATGGCGCCTGGTCCTAATGCTCTACTGGATCATTATTACATCGGTCCATTGTTGTGGTCATTGTGTCAGTGTGTCTTAGAGCATATTTATCTTCTTTTAACTGTCCTACACTGGACTAGATATGGTGTCCTTAGATAGCAGTCAGTCTTTCCTAAGAACACATCCAAATAAGCTTCAAACAGTTTTCTGTAATTCATGGATTTTTGTTGCACAATTTTTGAAAGTAGATAGTCCTTTCTTCCTAGCCTTTCTTATCCTGGAAGATCTAGAAGAACTGTCCATATGAGTGAATTGCTGACATCTAAAATTTTGATGACAGTTTTGAGCATCATAGCAACACCAAAACCACCCCACAGCAAATTCTGACAAGAAGGTGGTAGATATTTTTGGTAAGTTCTCTTCAAATATACACCTTGGTTGTCATCTTGGATACTTCAGCAGACTACCGATATTCAACAGATTTGTATTCCTGGAGCTACTACCAAAACAAGATTGAAATTTAAAAAACCAAATTTAAAAATTGGTTCTATGACCATTCTCTCTTAGATTGAGATTTTGGGTCAGACTGTATGGTCAGAGTAAAAGTCTAAGAAAGAAAATCTTAGAAAGGAACTCTCTGGAAATAAGTGTGGTGTGTTATGAGCCTTACCCTTGCAGATAATAAAAATGGGATTTCCTTCATTATAACATCACCAAACTCACAGACATGAAACCCACTCTTGCTCATAGCCAAAGTAAGGAACAGAGGAGAATGGCACATTTAGGTTTCTTAGGTTTTAAATATTAATGGAAACAAAAAGCCTCATCATTCTGCCAAGGAACCACTAGTGGGTTTGAACTGCTGAATATACTTACTTGCAGTTGCCAATTTAGCTTAATACGTACCACTACACCTCCTGGACTTCCCAAAATATGACCAGCGGTGAATATATATATATATACACACACACGTATATATACACATATATGTGTATATTTATGTACACATTTATATAATCTTCCACCTTCTTTTGATGTTTCCTGCATAACCCCATAGTTTTTCTGTCTCATCCACTGTTAGAAAGTTAATTTCGACTCATACAGAATCCTTAAATCCAAGCAACGTGAGGCTGGCATTTTCTTTTATTTTTCTTTTTGAAGATGTCTGGGCTTTTATTCTGTAATTGTTCTAAGACTGTGGCCATTAAATGCAAACAAAAAAGGAAGAAGTCTTGGCAGAACAGGAGAAATGATGCACACTTGATGATCAGATTGACTTAACTATGATTCATGACATAGAGTCTAGTCCATGCTCTAGCTGTTTCTATGGTATGGGCTTCCTTGGTCTTCCACTGCTCAGCTACATCATTTGCTAATGGATCATCTGGATTGGGAGCACTTAACAAAGACTGGATCGATAGTAGAACTGTGCGGATCTGCAGTGCTGGGGACCACTTCTCTTTCAAAATATCTAAACATATTCTCCCCAACTTGTCTACATTAGGGTGATAAATTTTGGTCATGAAACATACTTTGGGAGCTGCCATTGGGTATTCTTCTGGAAGGAATAGTTCAAGTTTAAAAGTCCCTCCCTCAAAGGGGGACTCTTGGAGGCCAGCAATGACCACATGAAAATAACGGGCATTGCTCTCATCTGGTTCTGCTTTAATACCAGGAACTGGTTCTGCCAGCAAACGCTGGGTTTCCTGGATGATCCTGTGGGGCAGCCCGGCCATCTTGTCCGATCCGACGTTCGTCCTCTGGTGAGGCTGGCATTTTCTTTTACCATTCTTTCCCCTTGAGATACACAGAACAAATTCTTCTCTTTTGATTTTCTAACTCTGGGTTTTGCATATTTTACTCTGTCTTCTTGGGATGCTTTTTGAAATTTTTTCTTCAGTGTTTACTTAACCATTTACTCATTCATGCACCTGAACTACTCCACATTCAAAAGCACAGTCTCTTTTGGCATTCCACTTGATCTTTTCTTTCTCTACATTTAAAAATCATTTTATTGGGGACTCATACAACTCTTAACATAATCCATACAACCATCTATTGTGTCAAGCACACTTTTAAATCTGTTGTCATCATCATTCTCAAAACATTTGCTTTCTATTTGAGTCCACAGTATCAGCTACGCATTTTCCACCCTCCCTCATGAACCCTTGATGATTTTTGAATTATATTATTTTGCTATATCTTACACTGTTTGGCCTCTCCCTTCACCACTTCTCTGTTGCTGACATGTTTCTGTTGTGTGCTACTGGGTTGACCCCACCTTGAAGTGATAAAATATGATAAAATAAACCAGGGTTTCCTAGACTGTACATTTTACAAGGTCAGAATGCCAGATTGTTTTTTCTTGCAGCTTCTGATACATTTGAATGGCCACCTTTATTTTAGGTGAGCAGCTGAGAGCTTAATGTCTACACTACCAGGGAAAGCACTGACATGCTGCTGGGGAAGAGTTGTCTCCTCAGAGTGGAGTGAACCCTAATGGCCCTGATGGGAGAAATCCTTTGCAAATGAACTGAATAATCGTTCTTTTACTCATAGCATCAAAACAGAACAAAATACTTAGGAAAATGTTAATTGAGGGTTATAATCCTTATAGATTGAAAATGAAATTGCTGCGAAAACATGTAAATAAAAGATCAGCTGATGTTCATGGACAGGAAGATACTTTCGTCACAGTAACAAGTTTTCCTAAATCTATCTTGAGTCAATGAAATCATTTTCAAAATCTCAGATGTATTTTTCTGTAAATTCTAGAAATTAGCACCTGACCCCAAAATATATGTGGAATTTTAAAATTAATTGTAAGAAAAGATAAATTTGGAGAATTTATACTACTAATTGAAAATTTTAATATAAGCTACAATGAAATAACAAGGTGGTCATCATTAGAGTCACTGGAACCAAATTGAGAGTCCATGTGTTTCATTTTGGTTTGTAAATAAAATCTATGAGCAGTTGATTTTTAAGTAAGTTATCAAGACAACTTAAAGGAAGAAAAGGATATTCATTTTGACAAATGATGTTGGAACTGTAAGGTAGCTATAAGCCAAGCCAAAAAAGAAAGAGAGAGATCTCTATTTTAAAGTATAAGTGAAAGTTAATTCAAAATTAACTGTAGTCCTAAATATAAAATTAAAATATAAATTTCTAAAAAACTATAGGAGAAAAGCTTTGTACTTCATGTTAAATAAGGTCTTAGATACACCACCAAAAGCACAGCCCATTAAAAATAAAAACCAAATCTGTATTTTATCACTTCAAAGACATTTAGGTGTCTTTAAGAAAATTTAAGAAAATAAATCAATAATACCAACACTTGGTTAAACTACTTGCTAATAAAATATCTATTAAAAGATTTGCATACAAGGTAGTCAAAGATGTAAATCTTACAACTCAATTTTGAAAACAAGAACAACAAAATTTGTGCAGACCCTGTGAATAAGCATTTCACTAAACATCTAGTAGAATGGTTTTCATTAATGAAAAAGATAAATGTTGGAGGAAATTCATTTTGAGTTTGTGTAATAATAAAATTAGTTGGGAAACAGGTCAAAATTTTATCAAAAAGTTGAATGTAGACAAATACACAACCTGGAAATTCCACTGTTATGAATTTACCTCAAAAAAATAAAGATGCTGAGCCCCGGTGGCATAGTGGTTGAGACTGGCTTGGCACTTCAAATCCAGCAGCAGCTCTCCAGGAGCAAGGCTGGGCCTCCCACTCCCACCAGACAGTAGTGATGCCTATAAAAAAAAGGAAATAAAGACATGCATCCATTTCCAGTGATCACTCATAGGTTCACTATTAATCAGAGCCCCAAATCAAAAATAAGCATAAATACCCCACAATTGATGGTTAGATAAACCAAATTCCATACAAATGGAATACCGCTCAACAATATAGAAAAATAAACCATTGACACTTGCTATTACATGTGGGCAAACTTCAAATACAGTATACAAAGCTACACATTGAGTAGTTTCACTTACCTGCATAGGAAATGTGTGTGTGTGTGTTCATCATCCTCCCACTGAGTAACAAGTGGGTTTGAACAATCAACCATTTGCTTTGCATACCAATGCTTATACCACAGCACTACCAGGGTAAATTTATGGCGATAGAAATTCGTTCGGAGGTTGTCTAGTGTTGGGTGTGGGAGTTTGGATTCATTACAGATGGACACAATGGAAAAATAAGTGGAACAATTAAAAGTGCACTCTAATGACTTTTAATTTACAAGTATTAATTTATCAAAACATCTAAAAGAAAAAATGGGGGACACAAGTAAGGAAAAAGATAAAAAGTAATACAATTAGTAATATTAGAAAAATATTACTTCTAATGGTTTTCCCTATGTTATTTTAGCACTTCATCATACTTTGGGTTAATATACTAATTACTGGTGACATTAGCTGTCTAATCAATCCAAGATAGTAGTCATAACATACTTCCATAAAAATGTGTTCTTGTAAAAAAAAATGCTATTGTAACAGGCAAACAGTGCTGAGTGCTCTCTCTCCTTGTTTAGCAGAGAACAGCTGAGTACCTGCTCCACATGGATACATTTCATATAGCTCAGGGTTGTTCTGGATGAAATCACAGCCAATGGTGCTGTTCCTCACCTACCTTTATTATGACTAAGTGACGTCGAGCCCTGTTCTTCCCTTCCCTTTCCTTCTTTTTGCTAAGTGCTAGGCTTGAGAGTTTCAACAGGGTGCACAATGGGCCATGTGAAACACATGGAACACCCTAACTATGCAACTGATTCCACACCAGAAAAGTGAATCAACAGTCATTCGAATCCTCTGCTTAGTCTCCCCAAACCTCCATTTACACCCTTGTCATGTATCGTTGCCCAAGTCTTTGCAGAAATTGAGGAAAGAAAATCCACAAAATTAATCACCAGGAAGACATCTATGTAGAATGCTTATAGCAGAGAAACAAAAACACTAAACAGCATTTTACATATTTTATTTGCTCCATATTAGGATAAAAATGAGACTTTCAACTCTCATTAAGTATGGCAGTCTCATAAACCTTCCAAAACCTATAGGCTAGGGTTTCTAAGCATCAGAATAGACTCAGTGACAGTGATTTGGGTTTGTACCACGTGTCATATACCCCATAGTATCACAGAAGAATTATCACTTCTATCTCCTCATAGGATACCTGGTTCTTACCCCTTATCCTAGGACTTTTTCATACCGAGAGTTTAAGGTCCTTGAAGAGAGAAGGGAATCTAATGCATCATGGTTCCCTCAGCACCAAGCAACTGAAGCAGAGCAGCAGATACTGAAGATTTACCAGGTGCATATCCCGCAGCACCACCAGGGCACATTTGCACAGCCAGAAATCAGTTCAGTTTATTGAGATGGAAATCAGGGGCGCAGTGTGTGTTGCAATGACTCAACCATGCCTTTGCAATGGGCATGCAGCCGGAGACGAGGCAGAAGTGAGTGGGATGGCAATACTTTGTTCCAGTAACAGATCATTGATAAAACCAGGCAGCCACTGCTCTAGATGGTGACACTGTGGCTCTGTAATCTGTTTAAGGCCCAAAGAGGCAGAATGAGATTTTATTCCCAGGATTCCACAAGACCCCATTTCTTAAGCCACTGTTTTGGATCTCTTCTAAGTACTATACTAGTCAATCAGACCCCATACAGATGTGTTGACTAAATGAGAGATTCTATTATTGTATTCATTTTACAAGAGAAAAAAGCAGAGTCAAATTCCATGAAGTCCGCACACAGTTGGAGCTACTGACTTCACTCAGTCTAAACTAAATTCAAAACATAATGAACAAATGATCAGCCGGGGACGTTTTCACCACCTCTCTGTCTTCTCATTCAGTGGTGAATCAAGTCTAACTCCCTTCAGAAAGAACAGCTGTTAAGGGAAGAGGAACAGACCCTCGGCTCGGGACTGTTTTCTATTATTTGGATTCTTGTGTGTAGCGGCCTCACCTTGGTGCTCTTTCCTTTGCTTTTCGTTCTGACTGTGCACTCATGCCTTTAACATTCCAGAGCTGATCAGCCCCAAACCTATTCCTATCACCATCAACTAGAAAATCAAATACCTCAGAAGCCAGCTTTTAAAAAATTTTTTACTCTAAAATGAGTTACAAAAGTCCTTTGTTTTTTACTGCCCCCCCTCCACTGTGTTGAAAAACTGTCTTGGCAACTACGGTATTGTTTTCTAATTTTTAACCAAAATTACACAGCATAGACGTAAAAAATGCTGACACATCTTTTACTGTGCCTGGAAGAGTAGCATTTCGAGGATGGACTGAGTATTATTTTCCATAAACTGGAGCAATGAATAACTTCAGTGTTGTTACTTATAATTCAGAGCTAGCTGGTGAGAGAGGAGAGAGAGACAGAGAGAGAGAGAGAGAGAGACATGTGGCATCCGGAAAATGTAATTAATTTGATGATATAAGCCTTCATAAATTATCAAGTATTCCCAGTAGCAGCCATGAAAAACTTCAAGAGAACATGAGCTGCCTTTAAATTGCTTAGTTTGCTCACAACCAGAATTATTTTAAGGTGGTAGAACGGCTGTTACTATTAAATGATGTTTGAATTATTATTGCTACTAATACCAGGGTCCACCTTTAAATGAGGCGACAGGGCTTTGGAGCTGCATACAAGCCAGCATCAGCATCTCGAGGCTGTCATTCTTCTCTCTAATGAACTCCAGCATACAGAAATTAATTATGGGGGAAAGGTTGCTGTTGCCCCTACCAGGAATGAAGTCTCCAGGTTCCAAATTATGTTGACTAAGGAGGAAGTGTGAAGGTTCTTGTGGTCCCACTTCCCCAAGCTCTCCTCACATAAGCTTGACTATGCAGTGGGAGAAGGAAGCTGCAGACAGAAACTGTTAAGATTCACAACACACCCAGAAAGACAGACTAATCAGGTGGCTGGGACCATTTCCAAGGAGTTCAGCATAGTAGGTTCTGACCCTAGGGATCTAGGTGACCAAGACTCTACCTTTGAATAACTACAGAGGGGTTGCCAAATAAACAGAGCAATTTCTTATCTTCCCAACATTTCTAGCAGTATTTTAAATTGAGCAAATATATAGTATAATTCTATCTTATGGAATAATGATTAGAAGATATTTACAGCCTGCAAAGTGCTTAGGCAGGAGCTGAGGATCATGTATTTTATATTACCCTTTGCTCCATGACCATGGAAGGAAAAAAACAATCAAAGAAGCAAACAATCAGTGTCTCTTGTCCGAAGATGAAATCTCTTGCCCTGGGAGGAAGTTCATTGAATTTGTCATCCTGGAGATATTAAGATCTAAATTGGTAGCCCACTTTTTTGGCAATCTGTATAAAATGCAAGTTCTCCCTGAATGTCTAGTCCTGGATTACAAGGTTATTTTTATTCCTGTGACTATTTCATTAGGATCATCAATTATGTGACTTAAGAAAAAAATTAAAATTAAAAACCATATTAGAGACTGCTCACAACTGCCACAACATTTTCAAAGTAGAGATGTGGGAAGACCTTGGAATATGCCAGCCAGTAGTACAGTGGGATATTGGAGATTTCAGGGTTAAGCTGGTCATTTCACCAACTGCACAATAGCCAGCGGCTGATTTTCAAGCAATTTTATACAAAGGTCCTCTCAGCAGAAATAAAAGTGAAAAGAGACAAAGACTATGTGGCTCACTTGTTTGAGATAGGAGGCCTGGGGGTGAGTAAGACAGATTTTAAGATATTGCTTATTAATATGTTCCAAATTCACTGGCAATATCAGGGCTAGAAAGGAACTATAAAGCCCTGAAAATACTAAAAGATACTTTTCATTGGACTATTTCGAGTCACTTGTTCTTAAATAATTGATCGTGTTTTAAAAATTCTTTTTGTGCATTACTTTATAATAATTACAGAATATATTTGATTCTATAATAGCAACCGTGTCTTCATTTTTTAAAAAATCACACATTGAAATAAAAGTGATCAGTCATAGAAATGCATTTATCTCTTCTGCAAAAGTAAAACAAACCGGTCAGAATGCTACCAGGGCCTAGGCAGTCAGAAATCCATACCTATGGTACTCAGCATCAGTGAGTTGACTATGCACACCCTTGTGTTCCTGTGATGTGGGATCTGCAATGCAGATGACCCTGAAGACTGCAGTGGTTCTCAGGTGAAGTTGTTCTGAGACTACCTGTGTTAGTCCGGGTAGACTAAAGGAGAAAATTTCAGAGACACGCATATAGGTTTAAGGAAAAGGTTTATGTACAAAAGGAATAGGACATGGAGAAAGCATCCCAGCCCAGTCCAGTTCAAAGTCGTAAGTTTGGTATTAACCCATATGCCCAAAATCAGTCTATAAAGTCTTCTTCCGACTCACGAAGTTACAGATCAGTGGGTGCAGAATCCCGGTGCTGGCAGGGCACCTCACCTCCAGGGCTCAGGGTCCATCAACAGCAGAAGCAACTCATCGCTGGCAGAGGTCTCCATCTGGCCGCCCCAGCTTCAGAGGTCTGGCTCCATCAAAGCAAAGCTTGTGGTCTCTCCGCCAACTCCTCCAGCTTTTCAAACACTGCCAGCTCGTCTTGTCCGTGATTAATCGTCTCTGAAACTAACTCCCAACAACTGGGGAAGATAGCTTCTCATCTTCACAAGGGAAATATCACGAGATTTCCCTGGAGTCTCAGGTGAAAGCCGTGCCCACATAGAGGCCTCATAGGCTACTCAATGGCTTTCTCCGGATTAACAGGCCAGACTCCACCCCTACATTTCAATTATAAAATTAACATAAGCACATGACTGCCACACTACCGCAGAAAACACAACCACGTATCCATCCACCAGCATACGGGTCCACTTATCTCGCAGTGAAGCCCTCTAGAGCTGTTTATTAACAGTATGTGGGCCAACTCCTTTGCCATAGGTAGCTCACCAGTACAAGTCCTCAAGTTGCTGAAAGGCAGGTGCAATCAGTGTGTAACAGAAGCTCTTGATAAGTGATAGTCGATAAAAACCCTTCCAGTTTGTCTTTAAAAAAAATGTTCTGGCTCATTTAATTTTGTTGATATACGACACAGATTCCATTACCCTAGTTTTCCTTTTCTCTTTTTAATTGTTTGGTTAAAAGTCAAAAATAGATCAAGGAAAAGTAACAAAGTGGGGCCTGAGCCCCGATAGCGTAAATGGTTGAGTGTAGGACTGCGGCCCGTGGGCTTGGCGGTTCAAATCCAGCGGGGGCTCTCAGGAGCTGCACTGGGTAGCGCCCACGACCACCAGAGGCAGTGATGCCCACCCCACCCCCGGAAAACAAAAGCAAAAAAAAAAAGTAATAAAATGGCATCTAAAAATAAATAGTGAGACTCTTCTTAGGGATTGTGAGGAATACAGGTAAAAAGGACCACTGTACTCTCTGTTTGAAAAAAAAAATCTGGGCTAAAATGTCCACTAACTCTCAACCCTTAATGTTAACATCAGACAATGAGAGAGCTTGTTCAAATGGGTGCTCTGATCCAGGAGGTTTAGAAAGGGGCCACAACTTGGCATTTCTAATAAACTACCATGTGCTGCTGATGTTGCTGGTTCACGGGCCACATTTGAAGTTGCAAAGAGAGTTTTCCACCTTAGTGGATTAAAGAAGTAAGAGGTGATAGGACTCAGATATACTGCTTTATATCAGATAGAATAAATAATTCTTTTTTAAACATACACAGATGACAATTTAATGCTAGTTTAAACAATAATCACAGGCGTGCTTCTTTTTCATCATAACATGATATATTTATTTGGGGCTAGGGAGCTGGGTTTTGAGGCAGACTTTCTGGGTTCAATTTCATATTTGCCACTTACTACCTATGTGATCAAGGGCAAGTTTTCTATCATCTTTTTATCTGTGTTGTATCTGTAAAATTAGAATGATAATATTTCCTATCACATATGGGTTTCTTTGTGATTTAAGTGAGTTTATACAAGTGAAGCACTTTCCACAGCACCTGGCATAACCAAGCACTCAAAAACTCTTAGAATTACTATCAAACAATGCAGAAGTCTGATGGATGTTGAGGAGTTATCTCATTTTACAGATAAGGAACCTGAGAGTTAGATGAAAAGTGGCACAAAATTACAGCTATGGTGACACTGGGAGAAAGTTAAAAAGGCATATTATCAGCTTTTCTTAGAACAGGCAGTGAAAATCCACATTGCCAAAATGCTAATTTGTGCCTCAGGTACCACACACCGTCACCTTTCATTTTATACACAGTTTTATGAGATTTGCATCATCACCTCCATGGTAGGGGAGAAAATCAAGGCACAAAAGTGAAGAGCCCGGGGCCCCATTGCTACAAACCAGGATGTATACGAGGTGCCTAGGCACTTGGATGTGGGAAATGGAGCACTGGGTTCAACTGAGCAGAGCAAAGTCACCGCCTCCTCACAACGCTCCTCTTTGAATTCCTCATGTGATCGTACCACAGTGTTAGTCATCTACTCAAAGCTTGCAGGCTGGGCCTGGGAGAGCATCCTACCTCTTTCACAAGCATATATCGTGAGAAACCAAATTAAGGACTCAGATGATAACCAGGTCATGTACCTGGCTGGTGGAGTTTCTCTCTCATTTAGGAGTTCATGAGAAAGACAATGAAAGGGAAGTTCTGGGAGTAGCTCAAGGTTTCCTCTGACCTTTGCCCTCGGAGTTTCTTCCTCCTCTCTAAGGAATGCATGCACCTGTGATGCTCGCACATTCCCACCCCCCCTTAAGTTTCTAGTCTTGATGAAGATAACCTGGCTGCAGAGCGTAGTCTCTCCGAGGCTCATCGGACATCATTGGGATTTCTAAAAGGAACCATGAGAACATTAGCCTTTTAGAATTTACTAATGGGGCTGAGCCCCGGGGGGGGGGGGGGGGGGGGGGGGGGGGGGGGGGGGGGGGGGGGTAGTGGTTGAGTGTGGGACTGCGGCCCACTGGCTTGGTGGTTCAAATCCAGCAGCAGCAAGGCTAGGTAACTCTCACGACCAGCAGAGGGCAGTGATGCCCACCCAAAGAAAAAAATTACTGATGATTTCACAGGGGAGATGCTGGAGAAAATGTGATAGCTACATAATCTGTTGTCAATTTGAGGATTGAGAGTGTAGGGATGGAGTCTAGTCTGTCAATCAGGATGCAGCCAATGAGGCCTCTGTGTGGGTATGGCCTCCTGAGAATTCTGGGAGCTTCTGTATTTCTACCTTGGAGGTGGGAGAAATATTCTCTTTCTGCTCACTCCCTGCATCCCTGATGCAAGCAAATCCCTGGGTGCTGGAGAAGCCATGTGGAGACCCCTGCCAGCACTCAGATACTTACATCACTGGATCCACAAGAGTTCCCACGCACTGGCCTGTGATCTTCCTGCATCCAACATTATCGCAATTTACCCTGAGTCTGAATTGGACTTTATAGATTGGTATCAGACATATGGGTTAATATCAAACTTATAGATTTGAACTGGACTGAGCTGGGATATATTCTCAATATTCAATTGCTCTCATATATAAAACTCTTTCTTAACCACTTATGAGCATCTCTATGAATATGTTTCTCTAGTTTACCTGGACAAGCGTATACTCATGCTTGCTCTTTACTCTCTTTCCCTCACATGCTCTCCACTTCACTGAAAGCAGAGTCCTTTGGCCAGCTCCCATCTCAGACTTAACAGTTCCACGATTCTAAAACACACCACAGTCCTTCCATGACCAGGATCTACCATTCATGGAGGAGGCCCTGGGTTGTGCCCCAAGTTCAGCTCCTCATAGAAAAGGCTCACGTCCAAAGAAAGACACCTCCAAAGAAAAGCCTGGTGACCTACTTCCAAAACATAAAAAATCAGCCACTGAACACACTGTGGACTGTGGTTCTGCTCTGGTGCATTGACACATCAGGAGTCACCCTGAGTAGGAATCAACTCAACGGTAACCAGTGATCGATGACTTTCTCTAGAAAGACAGTGAAGGGTCTGTAACAGGAAATGGGTTGCTGTTTGGTGTCATTGAGTTGGTTCCAACTCACAGAGACCCCATGCACCACAATAGAAACCACTGTTTGGGTCCTGTGCTACCCTCACTCTTGTTCTTATGGCCAGCTGGTATAAATTTTATAAGTAGCTATCTGCACATCAGGCAGTGTGCAAGTGGCTTGAAAACAATGCTCTCTGGGCAAGTCAGTCTCTCGCACACTCAGATAGAATCTCATTCAGTGTCTGAGAGCACTGGGAGACTTCGAACAAGAAGACTCATAGTTGTTGAAAGAGAAAGACCTTATCAGGAATGGAGTTCCCAGAGATGACCACTTCTCATAGAATCTCAAGAATAAGGAAGAACCATGCAAAAGAAGAGGTAGAGGAAAGGGGGTTTCAACACTGAGACCAGTATAGGCAAACCTTTAGGTAGGAGAAAGCATGCTCTAGTTCCTGGGCTCTCAGGAGGAAGAAACACTTTTATCTTAGTTGTTTAGTGCTGCTGTCGCAAAAAGTATTGCAAGTGGGTGACTTTATTAACAGTCCAGATGAAGGTTTTAGCTATCTCAGAACGTTCCACGGTCCTCTCTTCGATTTTATGGTGACTATTGGCAGTTCTTGGTGTTCTTCTGCAGCTTGTAGATCCATCATCACATGCCATCTATATGTATACTGCTCTGTCTCTAAAACCCACCAGAAGGGATTAGGTTTAGGACCCTCTCTACTCTGGTATGTCATCATTAATGAAGCAAAAATAAAAACCTGTTTCTATGGGTCATCGTTACAAGTGCAATGCAGGACTTCCACATAACCATTTGGGACACAGTGAAATTCATAATATCTCCCCCCCACCCCCGTCTGTATTCCTTGCTTCTCATCTGATTAGATGTCATGCATGGCTCTCAAAGCTCATTATAGTCTCTCAAGGGGCACTTGAGAGAAATATTTATGACCTATCCTAATCCAGAGAGAAGTGCCCTGGTTCCTCTCTGAATGTGATGGCATATCATCTTCAATCTATTAAAATATTCATATGGGCTAATGTATATGCTTCATAGTTCATCCTCAGAGATTATAGGGAATAAAAGAACTGTTAATACCACTTTGTGAAATACTATATAAATACGTATGCCTTTGGGTCATACATATCTTGCATAAATGGATCAATAAGGATGACATTTTGTAATGACTTCTGAATAATGCTCAACTTAAGCTAATATAATTCTAATAACTCTAATAACTTAAAGGGATAATCAACCCATGAGAAATTTTTGAGAGGGTTCTACCACCATGATCGCTACAGTCATTTAAAATCGTCAGGACCTTAAAATCCTGGGATGCTTTAAAACACTGTCCCAGGTGCCATAATTGTTTAAATTCCAGCCTTTGTCACCCCTCTAAATTTCCTGCTACTGTAGTTTTTCTATTTGTTTCTTTCCCAAAAAAGAAATTCAGGGAGGATCAATAACTTCTAATCCACATGATGCCAAGGCCAAAATTCTTAAAAATACTTACTCGGTTGTGCTGAATGTTCTGTGTATAATCCCAAGCCTGTTTGATACCCATATTCCCTTTTTCTGGGCCTACCACCATGCAAACTTCCTGGGGATATGGGTTTGTGTGTGTGTGTTTCTCACTGTGCTCTCTTCAGATGACCGAAACAATTCCTGCTAGATAATTATGTGAAAAAATATATTTAGTACCCACTGAAGATTGGTACTGCCTTCTCTTTACTTATTACTCAGCTTCAATTCATAGAGTCTCTCTTCACCCTTAATAGTAGCTTTGTTGTTGTTCATTGCCAATGAGTTGATTTTGTCTTACAGAAAATTTGCATAGGATAGCTTGACATGATTTGCAGTCTCGGCCGTTTTCATGATCATCAGCTTGTTTGAGTGCCTTCCAACCTGAGAGACGACTTTCCCAGTCCTGGACTGGGCAGATTAGGATGTGATCCATGGCTACCTTTCAAAAATTAATCACAGGCCTTGCTTCTTAGTCTGTATACTCTGCTGAAATCTGTCTTCTATGGATAACTCTAATTGTGTTTGAAGTATCAATGACATCGCTACCAGCATTATAGCAGTCTGTGAACTATATCCAGATTTTTTAAAGTGCACATGTGTATGTGAATATGCAAAAGTAGAATACCTGCTTTGCATTGCAATTGCATTGATTATGCTTGTCTTCTTTCCTTTATGAGAGTCCATACCTTGAGAGCTAGCTGGCATTGTTGATCCAGGTATACTTTCCAATACATCTAGAGCACGGCTGGGAACAACCCTGTCATGAGTGCGTGTTGGCTATGTGCTGGAGACAAAGGTGAGAGAATGTGAGAGACACTTGAGGGATTTTCACCTCTTAGTGATAAAGAACCTGAGAGCAAGAGGGAAGCAGATAGGGAAAATCTTCAAATGAAATTTTTGCTGACTTTGGGCTTACATTTGCCTTATGACACAAAAAATAAATAAATAAACCATCTTTCCTCACACTGTAGTGGTGCAGGCCATTCTGTATATCTGGAGGTCTGCCAAACTATGCAAGATGCTTATTCTGATGGCTCAATAGTTGTCGCATATATTCCCAGGTGGAAAAAGGACAAGAAGGAAAAGTGACCGGGCTTTCTCTCTGTTGATTATGCTCTTCAGCAGCACAGCAGTTTTCCCCAGGAGAGCAGGCAGCACAAACGTTTTGCCGCTCAACAGGGGGTGTTGGCTTGCTGCTCAAGACCTCCGTGACACCGACTGGTGCAGCATAAGGGGAACTGGCTTCCCCTACACACACTTAACTGATTAAACCATGAGTCTCCACAGTGCTGGTGTCAGGGGTCCTCCTGAGACCGACTGCAGCCAACTCTCTCATTTGTAGGCTTCCCTTTCTGCAATGTCTGACATTTTCAAGGCTTAGCTGGCAAACCATCTAAGATGACAGTCTTCAGAGAAGAAACTCATATTAAGTAACTATAATAGCTCAAATTTATGGAGATTCTTTCTTAGCACTTAACAAGCTATCTCAATTTATCCTCTTTATGTTCCTGTAAAGCATCAGGCGATTCACACCCTTGTTTTTTAGTGAAGAAACAAGCACATGGAGACCAAATGTGCTTGTAACTAAATCAGGATTCAAACCTAGGTGCTCTGATTTCCAGGGTAAGTCTACTTCCCTCCTGTTTAAGACTCAGAGACAAAATGCCATATTTTAGAATTGCAATAATAACAACAAAAAGCAAAGCATCACTGATTGCCTCTATTCCACAGGTACATTTCCTAAAGTCCCTATATCATATTACCTTATTTCTGATTTCTTGTTCTTTCCTAATAAAAATCTTTGTTTAAAATCTTATTTTGCATGGGGTTAGCTCTACAGCTCTTTTCACTTAAACAAAGAAGGCACTTAGTTTGAATTGGCCTATGAGTATTTTTTTAAACTCTAAAGGTTGCAGAAATCATGAACAGACTAAAACTGTTCGTGATAAAAATTTTTTTAAAAAGTCTGTAGCTTAAAAGCATGAAGGAAAAGGAAGACTCTTCTTCCCTATAAAAGGAGGGTGAATAATGGAACTCTTCACAAAACAAGCAATCAGTGAATGATGGTAGTTCATTCTTGCTTTTTGTATTTCATTGTTTTGTACAACCAACATTTCATGCATAGTAATTGAAAACGTACTTGATGATTTTTTTCCCTCTCACTTTCAGAGTAGACTGAAGAGTTGTTTTCGAGTTCCTAACCTTTGCAGAATTTAGAAATCTGTAAGGATCAAGTTAGGCTGGAACTTGAAACCTGGCTGATAGAAAGATTGAACAATGGATACAATATATACTTTGTCCTCTCTGATCAGTGTTGCCATCTTCTGGATCAACTATACGTCTTTGCTATAGAGAGAAGATAGAGCAAATTGCACATATAATAAGCATGTTGTCTTTGTGTGCCATCTAGGAGACTCCAACTCATAAGGGCCCTTGAGTGCTTACGAGGTGTGATATTTAATTTTACGTCAACTTGAAGCTATACAAAACTGTAGAGGTGGTCTTCACTCTGTCACTGAAGTAACAGCCTGATGGTGCCTCTGTGGAGTGAGGGTGACCTCCTCATAAGGAAGGCCTTGTGAGCCTCCCTCTTTCTCTGCCCCTTCACTGTCCTGCTTGCTGGCCACCTTGAGAACTGCCAGAGTCCTGCCGTGTGTCCACTGAACTTGGATGCACACGATCCTGCACTCCCCGGCCTGTGTGATCTTCTTGCATTCTGCCTCATTGTAGGTGGCTGCATGAGTCGGAAGAGGGATGTGTGGACTAACATTAGACTTAGGGACTTAAGTTAGCCTGTGCTGGGATGCTTTCTTGCTATTTGTGGAAGTCATATGATTATGTTAATTTCATGGTTGAGATGTAGGGGTGGAGTCTAGCCTGTTAATCTGGAGATAGCCATTGAGTAGCCAATGAGGCCTCCATGTAGACAGGGCTTTCTCCTGAGACTTCTGGGAAATCTCACAATATTTCCCTCATGGATATGAGAAGCTATCTCCCTAGTGGTTGAGAGTTAGTCTCAGAGACAATGAATTACAGACAAGACAAGATGGCAGTGTATGAGGCTGCTGCAGGTGCCGGAGGAGAAACCAGATGGCTTTGCCCTGATGGAACCAGACCTCTGAAGCTGGAGAAGCCACACGGAGACCCATGTCAGCACTGAGTTGCTTCTACCACCACTGAATGTTGTTAATGGAGCCTGAGCCCTGGAAGTGCGATGCCATGGGGAGACCTCTGCCAGCGCCAGGACTCTGCACCCACTGGAGTTGGAAGGAGACTTTGTAGACTGATATTGGGTATATGGGCTAATATCAGACTTATGAATTTGAACTGGACTGGGCTGGGATGGTATATAAACCTTTTCCTTATATCCATATGTGTGTCTTTGAAATTTGTTTCTCTAGTCTACCCGGACTAACACAATATTTAATTATTTCTTGATCGAAAGCTCTTTTTTGATACACATATGAGTGTTTCTATAGTCAACCTGGTCAAACACACTAAGCTTGAAGTTTTATGTGAGCAAATCACTAGGTAATTTCTCCTGAAAAAATCACTGGTGGCTTTAAACCACTGACCTTTCATTTCCCAGCCATGCAATGAAACACTACCACCAGGACACCTCATACTAAGTATACTGGCTCAGGATATTTATTTTAAAGTTTTGACCAACCAAAAGTGCCTGCCCTAAGCAAGGTCAGTGGTCCCAACCCATCAGCCACTCCTTAGGAGAAAGATGAGGCTTTCTGATCTGGGAAAGACTTAGTCTGAGAAACATTATCTGTGGAAATCAATCAGAGAGCAGTGAATTTTGGTAAACTATGTAAACACCTTATTATCTGAGAGGAAGCTGTTTATCTCCATCATAAGGAGATTAAATGCCCTTAGAATAGTCTAGACTTTTTTTTCTAATTAGCATTTTCAAGATAACCTAACCTAACATTCCAATGTCCATGCTCCCTTGGTTACTGTAAGCTTCTCTCCATGGTCCTGAGAATGCAAGCTTATTGGTGAATAGGTCCAAACCTTCTACTGTTTTTCACAACCCCTGAATGCGCTCATCTCTCCATTTTCCTCATTGCCAGTCTATCTTCCGGAATTTCTAGAAATTCCATTTTAGAAACAGATATTGTTTTTGCATTAATATCAATAATCTGTATACTATAATATTCAGTATTTCATGTCTAAAATAAATTGAAAAGGACAAAAAAGGGAGGGAAATATTGAGAAAGTTCTTATTTTGTTTCATAGCCTGAACTCAAATTTCTAAAAATATTTCTTAGAAGCTGACCCTCGCTTTATTTATGTTGATTTCCTTTTGCAGTCACAGTCAAGAAGAAACTTCTAATATACCTTTTCAAACTTCCATGACATTTATAAACAACTATGGAGAAAATATATATTTTAAAGTTCTATATTGATGTGGGAATTTACGAAATTTGCCATGGAGGGTGAATTCTGGCAATGAGTACATCCTAAATATAAGGTTTGTACAGAATGTGTAGTGAACCCCTAGCTACAGCAGGAACTGCCAGGGAGCTTTTTCAACAGCAGTGACATCTTCTACAACAATAAATTAAACTCCAGGAAAAGTGTTAGTCTTATTTTAAAATAATCATCAAAAATAACACACACATTTATTTCTGATGACTAATACACAGCAACCAGAAGAAAAGCCACCATTCCAATCAAGACAGGCATCCTAGGAGGCCTCGGGCAATCCTTCATAAATTTCTAGAGATCAATATTTTAGCAGCAGCAAGAAAACAAACAGAGAGATTTTGCTTTTCTGTCCTATTTGTGGAATCAGTGCAGGCCTTTGCAGAACCAAGTAGAAAATGAAATGAAAAATCATTTCCAACATGAGGAGAAAATAAGGCCATGAAGTGGGGAAGTGGTGGGAGATATTTTTATAGATCAACCAGTAAGCTTTACTGAGATCCAAGAGCCAATTATTTTCCGTGCTATTTTTCTAAGGGATTTAAAATACATCTCCCCCTAATATTGTCCTAGTGTCAACCCTTGAGATGAGCGATTTGAGCCTGCACACACAGGTGTGAGCAGGAGGCCCAGGGACTAACATAAAGAGGTCTCTGCCTGTGCGCTCTGGGTAGTTCTGCATAGGAAACACTTCAAGGTTCATTCAGGATGATCTCTACCCTCCCCCCCCCTACCACCACCACCACCACAGAATTTCCCAATGCAAGGCAGAGTGGTGGTCATTAGCTACCATCGTCGACTCACTTTGGTGAATCCATATTCATGATGTATTTGGCGAATCCATATTCATGATGTATTTGGCGAATCCATATTCATGATGTATTTGGCGAATCCATATTCATGATGTATTTGGTGAATACATCTTCACCCCTATTGGTGCATGCTCAAGTCCTTAGTTGTAGGCATGGTGTGATTTAAGTGACTCCACTCTAAGGGGTTCACCATCCATAACTGTCTTGGACATTATTCTGCTGTGATCCACATAGTTTTCATTGGTTGATTTCTGGGAATAGATTGTTACTTCCTTCACCTTAGTCTGCCAATGTCCACTGAAGCTTGTGTGCCATAAGTAACTTTGTTTGTAATTGAAAGAATGTTGCCATGGTTCATAATATCTTGGCAACATGCAAACCACCCCAGCAAAGTTATTTCTTTCTTCTAACTCAGCCATCTTTGTCATCGCGACTTTTATCCTTAGGCTCTTTCTCTTTAGTCACAAGATGGTGGCCACAGTTCTAGACATTCGGTGCAAGAGGATAAAATGTACTTACCTTAGTTATTTTTTTCAATGAGAAAACTTCTGGAGACGTCCTCAAGTGGACTTCAAAGCACATTTGAACAGATCTGGCTTCAAGCTGCTCTGAATTAAAATTACATCACCCCCCAAATACATATTGCAATAGTAATCCTTGTACCCAGGGGTTCGTGGTTAACCACTAGACTGCTAATAGAGAAGTTGGTCTTTTAAACCGACTAACTATTCTATGAGAGATAAGTCTTACAGTTTGTTCTTTAAAGATGCCTTGGAAATCATATGACACGGTTGAATTCTGGCCCATAGGGTCCGTTTTGGGGGTCCCTATGAATAGAAATGGACATAACTGCAATGGGTTCAGTGTTCTGGTTGTTCCTGCACTCGTAGTGCAATCTGACATAACACTCTGCCCAGTCTTGTGTCATCCTTGCATCCATTGCTATGTTTGAGCTGGTTGTGCCATCCAACGTGCCAGTCTATTTCATTGATGACTTTCCTTCTCCTCAGTAACCTTTGTTGCCCTACCAGAACCTCCTGATAACATGTCCTCCTGATAGCATGAGACAAAGTCTCCCTATCCTCACTTCTAAGGAGCACAAGATCTGTCCTTCCCAGGCAGATCTGTGGATTTTTCTAGCAGTCCATGGTACTTTCAATACTTTTTTTTTACCAGAACCATAATTCAAAAGCATTGATTCTTCTCCAGTCTTCATTATTCATTTTACAGCTTTCACACACGTATGAAGTAATTGAAAACAAGATAATTTGAAGTAGCTGTACTTCAGAATGACATCATTGCTCCTTAACAAGAGGCCTTGCAACAGATGTCCCCAATGCCATACCATAACTCTTGTAAATTCTTGACTGCAGCTTCAAAGAATATTGATTGTGAGTTTAAATAAAATGATAACTTTGACAATTTCCTTTTTTTTCATTAATCACAATATCAGTTGTTCTTGTTATGACAATATTTGTTTTCTGGGCACTGAATGTAATATATATTGAAGGTTTTAATCTTTGAACTTCATCAGCAAGTGCCTCAAGACTTCCTCACTCTCTGTAAGCATAGTGTGTCATTTGCATATTGAAACTTACTTCTGAAATGTCCTCCAATCTTGATGCTTTGTTGTTCTTCACATAGTAAGCATCTTAGATTATTTGAAGAACATAAAAATTGAGTAAATATGGCAAAAGAAAATACCATACCGATTTACACTTTTCTTGATTTTAAACCATGTAGTATCTCCTTGTTCTGCTTGAACGAAAGCTTCTTAATCAATCTACAGGTACTGCATGATTACATTGAAGTATTCTGGATTTTTTACTTTTGCCAATGCTAATCATGGTTTGCTATGATTACATGGTGGAGTAACTTTGCATAGCCAATAAAACACAAGTAAATATTCTCTGCTTCCAGGTGAAGTCCATCTGATGTCAGCAATGTTATCCCTTACTCCCGTCCTCTTCTAAATCTGGCTTGAGTTTCATGCCACTTCTTGTTGATGTACTGCTATAATCATTTTTAAATTGTCTTCAACAAAATTTTACTTGCATGTGATATTAATAATAATTTTCAATAATTTGTTATTCTACTGGGTCATTTTTCTTTGGAGTAGGTCTCTTCCCATAACTAGGTAGTTAGCTGCAAATTTCTTGACATAGAATAGTGAGTGCTACCAGGGTGGCATCGGTTTGGTAAAACTTTTCAGTTTTACCAACTACAAGAGACATTAATACCTTTAGAATAGCTTAGACTTCTCCCTTCAATGCCGTCAGTCCTTGATTCTATGCTACTTCTTGAAATGTTTTAATGTCAAACAATTATTTTTGGTACAATGACTCTGTGTATTCTTTCTATCTTTTTTGATGCTTCCTGTAGTAAAATGCTTTGTCCATAAACAACAAAAAAAAAAACTCACTGCCATTGAGCCAATGCTCACTCATAGCCACCCAATCCGACAAGGTCTAACTGCCCCTGGGGCTTCCCAGGCTGAAACCTATTAGGGCAGAAGAAAGCCTCATGGACTCCGGCAGAACTGCTGATGATTGCAAACTACTGCCCTGTGGTTAGTAGCCCCGTATCTCACCCATCACACCAACTGCAACCCGAAGCTTGGATTTTTTTCTTCAGTTGTTTCAGCCTGAGACATGCTGAACGCATTATTTCTAGCACTGGGTCTTTGCACATTGCTTTATAATACTTTATGTTTATTAGCCACCCTTTGACACTTTTTGTTCAGTTCTTTTATGTTATCATTTCTTTCCTTTGCTTTAGCTACTGTGTTCAAGAACAATTTTCAGTCTCTTTTAATACCCTTTTTTTTTTGCTCTTTTCTTTCTTTCCTCTCTTTTTATGCCCCCTTTCTTGTCTTGTGTATGGTATTCTTGATGTCATCCCCCAACCCTTAAGGTTTTCATTGCTTAGTATTTCAAAGAGCAAATCTGTTCTTGAGATGGTTTCTAAGTTCTAAGTGGGAGGTCCTCAAAGTCATATTTTGACTGTCCTAGACTTGTTTTTATTTTCTTTCAGTTTCAACCTGAGTTTGCTTAAGAGCTATGGACAGTCCATTCTTCAGTCAAACCCTAACCTTGTTTTCACTGATGCTATTGAGCTCTCCCTTGTCTCTTCTGGAGCATTCCATCTGGCAAGGCCCACATGTGAAGCCATAACTTATTTTGTTGAAAAAGAGTATTTGCAAGAAAAAAAAGTTGGTTATCTTGCATAATTCTACTATATAATCTCCAGCTTTATTTCTATCAAAAAGGCCATATTTTCCAACTACTGATTCTTTTTCACTCCCAAGTTTCACATTCAAAAGAGTATATTATCTCTACATAAGTATCTAAAATTACAATAACAGTATATCTGATTGCATATTTGATCAACTTCAAACTGAAGAAGTTGCTTGAATTTAATTTCTTCATTTTTCTTTATTAGTTGGTGTATAAATTTGAATATCAACTGTATTTGCTGATATTCCTTGTAAGTTTATAGACATTAACCTATCATAGACAGCATTGTAATTCAGTATAAATCTTGAAATGTTCTTTTCCACAGTTAGCATGAAGCCATTTCTCTTGAATTTGTCCTTTCTGGCAGATGAAAGCATATGATAGTCTATTTCAAAATGACCTCTGTCAGTCCATTCCATCCACGAATGCCAATGATATTGATCTCTATGGGTTCCATTAGTGTGTGGTAAGTATATCCACCTTATGCATCTACATACATATATGTACACCACAAATATGAGCTCTGATGGCAACCAAAGGCAGGCAGCTCAAAACCACCAGTCATTCCATGAAAGAAAGACACAGCTGTCAGCCACTGAAAAGATTTGCAGTCTGAGAAACCCATACAGGATCACTGGGAATTAGGATGCACTCACTGATCATGGATATATATTGTTAATTTAAATAAATATATATATACACATACACAAATATATTTATTAATTAAAATATTTTCATTTTGATATTTTATATACAACTTCAGTGGCACTAATTATATCACCAGATTGAATAACCATTATCACTATCCATACTCACATGTTTCTAAGTTACACTCATCAGATGTTGCATCTTTTATTTTCCTACTTCCAGGGACCACTGAAAATTTTACTCTCCATCCACTTGCCTGTTGTAGATATTTCATACAAATGAACTGTAAAGCACATAATAAATGTAAACCATATTATAATTGTCCTTTTATGGTTAGTTTGTTTCACCCAGCATAATGAGCATAGTGACTCAAGAAGTAGGCACAATGTAAAATTCTAGTCACTGAACAAAGTGGGTGAAGCTGGGGAAAAATAACACATTCCTCATTGGCCCGTGAAGGAAAATCAATACTAGGCATGTATTTTTATTCATACCTGTCCTATTGTTGCGGTTGTTGGGCACCATCAAGTTGACTTCCACTCATTGAGGTCGGATGCACCCCAAATTGAAACACTGCCCTGTTCTACATCAACCGGGCACATGTTCCCACGCATGAGCCCTTTGCTGCACGTCACTGTGTCCCTCCATCCCATGAGGATCTTCTTCTATTGTTGCCACTCCTCCACTCTTCCAGCATGAGGATTTCCATGCACTGGTCTCTTCTGACAATATTCACAACATACATGAGTTGATATCTTATCATCCTTGATTCTAAGTAGTGTGCTGGTGCTTCTTCTTGCCAGCCAGATTTGCTTGTTCTTTTGGAGTTAAATCTAATTTAAATCAATAAACTATATATATATAGTATATAATATAGACTACATACACAAGTACTTCACATATATATATAGACAATAAGCTATATATATATAAACATTTGAGGAGACCTGGTGTTATAGTGCTTACAGCCTGGACGGGATCGCCACACTCAGCAGTTTGAAACCACCAGCAGCTCTGCAGAAAAAGGGCTGAGCTTCCTGTGCCTCCAAACAGGCTCAGAACCGCCAGAGCGGTCCCGGTGAGTCAGCGATGACTGGGGGCATCGAGCTTGCTTGTTTTGTGAGGGGGGAGAGCTAGCAGCACACCCTGTAACCCACTGGACCACCGCAGGTACCTTATTTGGTGTTGTGCTGGTCGATGAGACTTTTAATAATCCTTGTCAGCACTGTAATTCAGTCAGCGACTCTTCTTTGGTTTGCCTTATTTAATGTCCAATTTCCATGTGTACAGGAGACTATTGAAAATATCGTGGCTTGGATCAGGTGTACCTTAGTCCTCAAAAAAAAAAAACCCCTTGCTTTTCACTGCGCTAAAGAGGTCCCATGCAACAGGTCGACTCAACGCAACGTGTCACTTGAGCTCTTCCCTGGTGCTTCCAAGAGTATTCACTGTGGATCCCAGCAAGATGAAATCTTTGACAGCTCCAACCTTTCTCCACTTATCATGTGCAAATGGGTGTTCACGAATTATGAAACATGGGCCAAATGGTATCTACCATTTATTTTTATGTCTAAAGATTTATAGGAATAAGGCCATGCTAATTTATTCGTGCATCTTCCATGGCTTCTTTAAGGAACCCTGGTAGTCTAGTTCATTATGAGTAGGACTGCCAGCAGCAAAGTCAGAGCTTCCTACCACTCCCCAGGAGAAGGAAGAGGTTATCTTCTCCCACAGAGATGTAGATTCTTGGAAATCCAGGGGAAGAGTTCTCCTCTGTCCTATGAGGCCACTATGTGCCACACTTGACACAATGGCAATTTATTTGGTTTGGGCTCATGGCTGATTTAAAACTCCAATGGCAGATTTGAGCAGAGATCTTGTGACTTGCAAAACTGAAAGTATTTAATATCTGGATCTTTATGGGAAAATGATTTTGACCTCAAATCTATAATACACTTTTTAGTGACTTTCATACAAATGATATTTCATGGAGCACTCGTGTTGTGTTTCTATCTTGACCTACTATCACAGACTGTCTAGAAACAGTTTTCCTGGCAGACAGAAGGAGACATACCAGTGAACGCCAAAGCACTATTTCAATTTTCCTTATGTCTTCTTCTCTCTAAGGACATGATACAGGCACAGGGCCCTTCTAGGAGTATGGCCCAGACTAAACAAACAAACAAAAAAAGAATGAAAAGAAAGAGACACATAAATACACACACCTAAGTAATGTTCAGAGATCATTTAACTTAATTAAAAAAAACATTTTGTCAAAAAAAAAAAGAACCATTTTGTCCTGTACGTGTTTCACCCTGATGCTGCTCCAGGAAAAATAACTTCACCTCATCCTCTCCTTACAGGTACAAGTTCCATTAAGAGCACACAACCCCATGCACTCAAGTACAATAGGGGAGAACTGTATGCAACCAAATGACTGAATGTTTCTTTAAGATGAAATGAGATCATGAAGGAGAGACAGAGTGGTCCAGAATCATAGGATGGGATGATGAAATTAGAGAAACAAGAGAGATACCATAAAGCAGGACTTCTTTATACTCCAAAATTAGCTTAATTAAGTTCCAGAAATATTCCAAGGCTTTAGTAGCAAATGATTCTTCTACATCCTCCAAGATCTTTACAGGCACTTGTCTGTGTAATAGTAAAACATCTATCATCCTTTCAAATGTGAAGGGCTTTGCCTCTTAATCTTCAGTGTTGTGTCCTTAATGTAGTGACCAATTGATTTTGGAGAGAGACACTTTTGCAAATAGAGTCAAAGGGAGAGGAATTCTCTGCTCCAGTCTGTGCTGCCACTCCGCTGCCATTTTTCTAGTCTCTGAAATGAAACCAAACAACACAACCCTGGGAGAGTGGGTTCACTTTCAGTCCCACAGGTAGCTGTGGTTTCCCTCATGCCATCTGGACACGTGTGGGCAGCACTAACAGGTCTTCGCAAAAGCAGATGTTGTGTGAACTCTTTTGTCATCCTCCCCAGTAAAGGAGCCAGGCAAGCAGAATGGCATCATCCATTGGCTGACATTTGGGGGGTGGGGGAAGGGGAAAAATGCTTTTTTGACATCTGTTCCTTTTCTTATTTTATAGTATAGCTCAGTCAAGCAGACAGACCTGATCAGGCATAACTGATAAATTATAAAAGGCAACTTGAGGCCTGAGCCCCGGTGGCGGAGTGGTTGTGCGCGGGACTGCAGCCCACTGGGATGGAGGTTCAATTCCAGCAGTGGGGCTGGGCCTCCTACTCCCACCACCGGAGAGCAATGATGCCCCCCCCCAAAAAAAAAGGCAACTTGAATAGGAGGGTGGTGAAAACTAAGAACAAATGTGAAATAAATGCAGTCATATTTGTCAGGTATTTCAAAGGGAAAAAGAAAGGAGTCATGAAATCCTCTTTGGAAAAAAAAAATAAAAGTATTGTTTCATCAAAACTCCAGCAGTGCCATGATGATTAAAATATAAATAACTCTGTTCTTTCTTTTTGTTCACAAGTAATTGGGACAGATTGAGAAGTTAAGTTTTTCACTGCCTGACATAATAGCAGCTTCACTTATTCAGTATTCCCTGCAAGTCGTGCCCAAACTTTAAATCATTCCATTTCAGAGATTGGGAAACTAATTGGAAGAATCAAGAGCACACAACTGATACTGTAGCGTGGGGAGCACGGAGGAGGCTTAAGAAATCTGCTGCTAACAGAAAGATGGCACTTCAAACCCACCAGCTACTCCACTGTCTGGAAAGATACCACTGTTTCTTCCCATAAAGATGTACAGAAAAATCAAAAGAACAGTTCTACTCTACCCAATCCAGTGAATTTGATGTGAGTTTGTTTACTGTTTGTTTGTTTTGCCAACATTGAAGTAAGCAGATTTGGATTAAGTATTGTATTTGTCAGACCATAAGACACACTTTTTTCCCCCAAAAATGTGATGCAGGGGTAGGGGTGGGGACAAGGGTGCATCTTATTCTCTGAATGTTTGGTACCCTAGAACATGTGTTTATAATCCCATGCACCCACTGCCTGCTGCTGTTTGCAGGCTGTGTGTTGCTGTGTGTTAGGGGGAAGTCCCGCCTCCTGGAGTCTCAATGACAGTCTGGTCACATGATGGGCACCATGCACGCCTCCCCTCATCTGTTAGTGAAAGTGATGATGGTTCTTAACACCCCTGAGTTTGCGCTGTTAAATATTACCATTACTTTGCTTTATTTTAATACATATTTGAGTACAAATCTGTACTATTTGGTTCAGATTTTTTTTCTTGTTTTTCTGCTCTAAAAACTGATGTGTCTTCAAATGCATCATATGGTTTGAAAAATACACTATTTAACTTTGGCAGCTTTGGTTTCCTTGATTATAATTAGCAGTACAATCTATATCCCTGGGGTTTTGTGAGAGGTATATGAAGTAATATATATTAAATGCTTATTAAATGTTTTACAAACAGTAGACAGTCAGAAACAACTGTTCTTTTACTTTTTTTCCCCATTGGCTCACAGATTGTATATTCATTTCATTATATTATTGTTTTAGTAGTAGCCATTGAGTCGGCCAATGTAATAGGGTGCTTCAGAAATGGATTACTAGGCCTTCCCCCCCCCCCATTTTCTTAGTCTAAAATCTCTCTTGAGACCTGATCTGTATCAAAACAACACATAAACTACTACTGGCTTGAGTTGTATTGACTGGGAAACAATTCTGGTTGTGCCTCATGCAAGAGGGGAATTTCCCACTGCGTCACAACACATAATCAGCTCTGAATTAACCTTCAGAGATGAAAAAAAAGGATGCTTAGTCCTCTGTGGTATGCTGTTTTGTTTGCAGTGGTTGTATTTCCCAATCATACATGGCAGGTTGGTACTATTATACGAGAGTGGACAGGGTGAACCAAGGATTGTGAATAATAAAATGGAAATATGAAGGAGGACATGGTAGCCGAGCTTAAATTGTGGACGCCCAGTTTGCAAAAGGCAATGTATAACAGCAAAAGCCCCAAATCCATCAGCAGGGTCTCCACATGATTCCCCTCAGACCACAATGATTCTCCACATGAATCCCCTCAGACGACAGTCTACAGATGGGAACAGCCTTGCGGCCAGACAGAGACCACTGTACACTGAATTATGGAAGATGCCATAAGAATAAAATGTACTATCTTATTACCAAACGCACCAGCTACTCAAAAGCAGAACTATGATACTTTTGCTTTCATCTTCCTTGGCCCACTTAAAAATTGCTTCAGCTTTTAATATTTTCTGCTTTCTTTTCTATTGAGATTTTTCTATTTTGTCTAATCATGGTTGGTGGCTTTTGTTTGTATGTGTAATGACTGGTTGGTTTGCTTCTTGTTTGTGTTTTATATGTTTTTCTGTGTATAAAATCCAGGATAGGTAAATCTAGAGAGACAATAACTAGATTAATAATCACCTAGGAACTTGCCAGAAGAAGATGAGGAGAAATGGGGAGCTAGTAACCATGACTAGAGAAGACAATGTCCTGAAATTGATTGTGATGATGATTGCACAAATCTTGATATTATAACATGATTAAGCTGCAATATATGTGAAAAAATAGACTGAAAGATGATGTACTTGTTCAAAAACAAACAAGCAAGACCCTCTCTAAATACATATTTTAATACAAAAGTCTGGGCAATGCAAAAGGGCTTCTTATGTTCCACTAGCAATGGAAAGATAATCTATATTTTGAATTTTAGTTTTTAAATTTGGTGTGACAAATTTCCATTCTGTGTGCTCCAGTCTTACTTGTAATTCATAGGGACTTTCTTTATTCAATCCTTGCTTTGACTACAATTCGATACACCAAATAGGTGCTAACACTCTGAGGGAAAGAAAGAAGATGGGCAATAAGGGAATTAAAAAATAAATAGGGCCGAGCCCCAGTGGGGTATTGGTTGAGTGCGGGACTGCGGCCCACTGGCTTTACGGTTCAAATCCAACAGCAGCTCTCCAGGAGCAAGGCTGAGCCTCCCACTTCCACCAGAGGGCAGTGAGGCCCCTCCCCGCCAAACAAACAAAAACAACAAAAAAAAGGAGGTTTGACTGTGATGCCTGTTAGCCATCTGACAAAGGGTGGTGGAAGTGAAGTTGAAGAGGGTCTGAGGAATGGAATTCTTGCCTTTGTAAACTCTTAAAAGGACATTTACCCTGTAGTCTTTCCTTAGATGTTGAGGCTGGGGAAGCATACTTCAGTAGCATTCTCTGTTCTCCTGTAATAACACCTGAGATGATTAGACAAAGAAAGAGGCACAGCTGTAAATGTTCAGCAAGGTTACCTTTTGCAATTTGAATAGTATTAGAAAAGAAATCAAATATAAGTGGAATCAATGTGTATATGGAGAATGCAAATGAGATGCTAAGTAGTTCCTTTTTTATTATTTGTATTTCCACTGTTTCCTTCTAATAGCAGCATATTTAATTGATCAGGTGCTCAGCATTTGTTTTTGAACTCCATGTCTTCATAATTCAAGCAGATATTCTAGGGAATTGCAGGGGGTGGGGGACTGGGATGCAAAGGAAGATCTAGACCAGGTGAAGTTGTTAATGATTTGAAACTAGAAAACAGAAATTGTCTTATCACCAGGGTGGTCTGAAAGTCTTTTCTTCATTCCAAAAGCCATGAAAACATCTGATCCATCAGCTTGCAATTTCCCCAAAGAGAAATAATAGTTGTACATCTGCAGGTGACTATAAGACATAGCAATTACCATTGAAGGTCTGCTTTCAAGTGTGCTGTATGGTTATTCAGAAATAATCACTTTGTGATATAGAAAACCCAAACCAAACCCACAATCACAGAGTAGATTCTGACTCATAGCCAACTTCTATCTATAAGTTTCAGAGCCTATACATCTTAATAGGTGAATTTTTTTTTTCGCATCACTGCCCTCGTGGGAGTGGGAAGCCCAAGCTTACTCCTGGAGAGCTGCTGCTGGATTTGAATCATCAACCCTGTAGGCTGCAATCCTGCACACAACCACTACACCACCAAGGCTCAGCTAGAGCCTTTACATCTTTAGGGAAGCAGGCAGCCTCTTCTTTCTCAGATGGAGTGACTGGCAGGTTTCAACCACTGGCTTTGCAGCTCCCAGCCAGACTCCTATCCATGGTTCTGACAAGGCTCCTTTGTAATACAGAAAGTGGGAAGTTGGAGTTAAGGTTTTCAAATTGCTGTTCTATTCGTCAAATTCCTTTTCCAATGTGACTTTAATTGCCTCATTTGTAAAACTGAATTAAGTACTATGCCATTTCCCCGTTGTGCTGCGTGTAGGTTGGGCATTGGACTGCTAACCAAGGGTTAGTGCTTCAAACTCACAGGTTACTCTGAAGTAGAAATATGAGATTTTCTGCTTTCATGAAGAGTGACCGTCTTTGAAACTTGATAAAAGGTGCATTTGGATAGGAATGGACCCAAGGGAAATAGGTTGGTACTTTTTTACTTTGAGCAAAGAACCATCAATTTACCATTTAACAGAATAGGGTATTTATTTTGCTTAGAAATTTTAGAATTAGGCAGGATCTAGTGGGGGATCTCCATGCAATGTCAGATGGAAGGAATTACTTATTACTTCTCTTGAGAGATTGCTGGAACCTCAATTAGGTCCACACTGTAGGTATTTCTGGTTCCTGCACACATGGAACCAGAAGTGTGCATGTGATTCAGTATAGATGGAGACTCTGAAAATGGTATATAAGATGTCTATTCCAATATGACTAACCTTAAAAAGTAAAAAACAAAAAAGAAAAAAATCAATGCTATAGCGACTGTTTCAAATCATACCTACTCTATAAGCATGCATAGAATAGCCCCCACAGGATCCCCAAGGCCATAATCTTTACAGACAAAAACTAATACATCTTTAACCCACAGGTCAGAGAGTGGATTCTACCCATCAGCTTGTGTAGCCAAGCACTTAACCATGGTATTATCAGGGTTCTTGTTGTAACTTCCAGCAGAGTCAGGAGCCAATCCAGGAAAAGGGGGTTGGGAAGTAGGAAACCTATCTTTTTTGAGAGAATGGCACTGTCATAGTCCACATTTTAAAGAAAACTTGTGAGATTGATATACTATTATAGCCATTTTAGGTCTATATAATCTTTCAAGAATAAAATTGTCCACTTAATATTCAAGTGGTCTTCAAGAAGTTCACAGAAAAATTCCATTAATTTTCATTCTATTTTTCCATGAATTTGTTTGAGCACTTTTAATATTTCTATTCCATTCTTAACTTTCAGGGAAAAAATCTTTTTATCATTCATCTGCCATATATTCACAATTTTTCATCAGTTTCCTAAACAACAAAGAAATTAAAAGTTAATACTGAATCTCAATTCTTTTTTTTTTCTGAATCTCAATTCTAAGCTCATCTATTTGTCCTTCAGCAACTGGCTTCTCAGTTTGTTGGGGATTGTTGCCCTCAATTCCTTTCTGACTCATGTGACCTCAGGTGTGCAGGAGAAAACGCTCAATAGAGTTTTCAAAGCAGTGAACTTTAGGAAGTGGATAACCAGGCTCGCCTCAAGAAGGTGCCTCTGAGTGTTTGGAATCACACAACAGTTTACAAGTAGTCAAGTGTTTAACCATTTTAACCACCCAGGAACTCATGGGTTCTTGTTCCTTTTATTTTTTAAATGTAGATTTTTTTCATTTCATTTTTAAAGTATACATAGTAAAAATTAGTTTCTACATGTACAATATAATGACATGTACAATCATTGGTATACTCCCTAACTAACAAACTCATTGCCCATAAGATCTCTATCTATTCTTTCAAATATATCTTGTAAATTTGATCCCATAGAGACTGGTATTAAAATAAGATAGTGATCAGGCAGGCAAGCAGTATGACATTAAAAAGACTGCAGGGGATAATTTTGGGTTAAAGGTAAAAAGATTTTAATATCATTCCAGATAATTGATACAACACTCTAACTTGACAAATGGTAGTTTCAAAAGTACTTTTAAAAATATATTGTTATGTTAAAATCAATCGAACTTTCAGTAACAACATTGCTACATTGATTTTATGCATTACTCTCATCTTCCTTTGATGTTCCTTGCATCATTCAACATTTTCTTTCAATATCGTGACTCAAGACTTGATTTTTTTCCTTCTTCCAGTCTGTAATATGATGAGTGTGATAGGTTTTCTGTGCCAACTTGGATCCCATAGGGACATGTGGGTAGAGTTTAACCTGTGAAAAAGGTCACAGCTTGATAGGATGTCTGCCAGATAATTGGCTTTCTGAGACTGGCCTCCTCCTTCCTTTCTCCCTAGAGGCAAGTCACACACTCTCTCTCTCTTGCTGCTTCACTTCCCTGCTGTTGAGTCACTTGGAGAGCTCCTGGAGCCACACCAAAATCTGTGAGAGCCCTGTGATACTTCCATTGCCAATAGAGCCACAAGACTTTACACCCACCAGCCAGTGATGACCCTTCATTCTTTATCTTTGCATGTGGATGAAGAGGGAGTTATGGAATAGTATCAGACTTATAAACAACTAGTATTCAACTTAAAGAATTGATCTGCACGGGATTGGTATGTTTGCTTGATATATAATTAATTATTAATATAAAGCTCTTTCTTATGCCACAAATATGTGTCTCTGGATTTGTTTCTCTAGTCAACCTGGCTTAACACATTGTGGGTGTTCTTCCCTATTGATTTCCTAATTCTAGGTCTTTCCACATTCTGGTATCCTACTTTACTTTGTCTTCTCAAAATGCCTTTTGACATTTCTCTTTAGATCTTTTCCTTCATGATTTCTTCTATTGTTTTGAGGAAGTCATGTACTCATGTCAATTTCATGATTGGGAATGTAGGGGTGGAGTCTAGTCTGTCAATCTGGACCTTGTCAATGGGGCCTCTGTGTGGGCATGCTTTTCTCCTGAGAATTCTGGAAAGTCTCGTGGTATTTACCAATTGGAGAAGAGAAACTTCACTCACTCTCTCTTGGAGATGAACTACTGACAAGATGAGATGGCAGCATGCTGATAAATCCTGATTCCTGGAGAATGGAGTAGCTGGACGAGAGGACACATGGGCTTGCCCAGATGGAGCCAAACTTCTGGGACCAGAGAACACACATGGAGACCCCTGCCAGCGCTGAGATGCTTTGATTGCCAATGGACACACAAGGCTCTGCACCCTCTTGCCTGCGATTGTCCTCATGTCATTTCACATGCTTTATAAGTTGGAAGGAGATTTATAGATTGGTATTAGACATATGGGCTAATATTGGACTTGTGGCTTGGACTGGACTGGGTTGAGATGCTTTCTGAATGTTTCATTCCTCTATAAAAATCTTTCCCTTATATCCATATGTATGTTTATGAATTTATTTCTCTAGTTGTGTCAGTCAGGGTAGGCTAGAGGAACAAATTTCATAGACACTCATATGGATATAAGGGAAAAGTCTATATACTAGAGGAACAGGACATTGGGAAAATATCCCAGCCCAGTGCAGTTCAAAGTCATAAGTCCGATATTAACCCATATGTCTGAAATCAGTCTATAAAGTCTTCTTCTGACTCATGAAGTCACAGATCAGTGGGTACAGAATCTCGGCACTGGCAGGAGTCTCCCATGGCTCCTCACTTCCAGGGCTCAGGGTCCATCAAGAGCATCCCGTGGTGACAGAAGCAACTTATCGCTGGCAGAGGTCTTCATGTGGCCACCCCAGCTTCAGAGGTCTGGCTCCATGAGGGCAAAGCCATGTAGCTTCTCCTCCATCTCCTTCACCTTCTCAGATACTGCCATCTTGTCCGCGATTAATCGTCTCTGAGACTAACTCCCAACAACTGGGGAGATAGCTTCTCACCTTCACAAGGGAAATATCACCAGATTTCCCAGAAGTATCAGGAGAAAGTCATGCCCACACAGAGACCTCATTGCATACTCAATGGCTATTTCCAGATTAACAGGCCAGACTCCACTCTTACATCTAAATCATGATATTAACATAAGCACATGACTACCACACTAGTCTACCCGGACTAACACATGACTTTACTACTATACATTCAAGAATAAGTTTCAGTCCCTTCTGACCTCCCCTTTTGTCTTTTATTCTTTACTGTTTGTTTTTTAAATGATTTTCTGCTTTCTTTATATGTCATGTCACAGTGTGTTAGGTCTGATCATTACTGTTCAATGTATCAAATCTATTCCTGAGGTTTCTCAATTCAGATAGGATATTTGGAAGGAAATATCTTTGCTCTCGTGGACTTTTTCTCAATTTTCTTCAGCTTTCAAACTGAACTTACAGATAAGCAAGTGCTGATCCATTCCACAGAGGGCCCTTGGTCTTGCTTTAACTGCTGATTTTGAGTGTTCCCACCACGTCTTCCCACAGATGTAATCAATCTGATTCCCATGTGTTCCAACTGTTCAAGATCCTGTTTATAATCACCACTTGTACATTTGAAAAAGACATTTACAATGGAGAAGTTAGTGATCTTTCAAATTTTATAATACAAACTTCCATCTCCTTTCTATCACTAAGGCCATATTTTCCAATGACTTTTCCTTCCTCTCTGTTTCTAGCTTACATATTCCAGTTGCCCTTAATTGTCAATCCATCCTAACTCTGCTCTGGTCAATTTTATACTGCAGAAGTTGGTGCCAGTGAAAACTAGAAACACCTGGTTATTGTCTATCTATCCTCATTTGGATGTAAACTCTGCAGGAGTAGTAGCTTATTGGGGTAATTGCTATATCATCACTACAAAAAGTCATGTTTGGCCAATATGAGAAAAATGTCATAAGATGTAATCATTTGAGGAATTCCAGAAAAATTGTGACTGAGTGACACTCACCAAAGGGATTTGACAGGAGATCAGCCAGAGGAGAATGACCAAGAGAGAAATTCAGCACTACTGAATCACTGAAGGAGCATCATAAAGATGAGTAGGCACAGATGCACAGGAGTTTAAGGGGCTGGAGGCTTTGGGCTTACCACAGTGAAGCCAGACTAGGGTGCCTAACCCCAGCACTACCTGCCACTGTCTCCACTGAAGCTGATCCCAGAAGAGTTGGAGCTGACACAGAGGTATTGTCTCATTGGAGCTGCAGCTTGCAATCTGGGGCAGAGATGAGCCCTTGCAGCCCCACCTTTGGAGATCGGGGCTCAACTGCGTAGTTTCTTTGGGTTCCCTCTCACCTTTCTATCCCCCAGTAGTTTCAACAGGCTTGGTTTCTTGGTATTACCTCCTGGTCTTTTCCATTTTGGCTTACAGACCAGACCACTCCCCTTAGCATAGGGTGATTATGCCAGTTACACCTACTTGGCAGAGACCCACCCTGTGCAGTGTAGCCTGAGGCTGGAGAAGCCTACCCACCCTCCACCTGAGTATTCTCTGCCCAATTTCTTCCAGATTGGTTGGGAAAGCTGTTACATGTCCTCTGGGGGTGGGGATGGGGGCGCGCGAGCCTCTGACTGAGGAATCTTCTTCCCACCAGTCTTGGGCCTCACACAGCCCAGAGTGGGTCCAACATGCTGGCCTGAGTTCCAAGCTGCTGCAGGAACTGCTACTCAGTCTCCATAGTGATCTGCCTGATCTGGTGGTTCTACCCACCATTCATGGTACTTTATTCAGGAGTGGTTAGTCCACCAACCTTCTGTGGTGCTCCCCTTGCAATGGACACCTCCAGGCACACTCTACAATGCTCCAGGGTGCCATAGGCTGCAACATCCTGGCTCCTGGTGAAACTGCGCAGTGCAGCACCATCCTTGTGGGTCCACAACAATTCAACCAATAGTCCCTGAGAGGACCACGCAACTTGCCCTCCAGATAATGGAACACTGATTTCCCAGTGAAAGAGTGAAGTCTCAAGAGGGCAAAGTGTTAGACTAACTCCATAGTGAAATTAGTCACAAGAAATTCAAAGACACATTCCTATAAGTCTCCCAGAGAGAGCCAGTGCCCTTTGAGTCTTTGAAAAATGGCACCTGGTTTCTCGAAAACAGCACAACACAAACAGCAATCAGCCCCAACAACCTCAGTGGAAAAACAGGTTACACAAATGGCAAGGACTGAAGATGTCCTGAAGTTAATGACATGCATAGAAGCAGACAGTGATATGTCACAGAAAGGGATTTTCAGGATGGTGCTTGGAATCATACAAGATATGAGGGAAACAATACAAATAAAGGATGAATTGATGGGTAAGATAAAGTCCATACGCCAAAGGGAAATACAAGAGCATAGGGGCGAGATAACAGAAATCAACAGCAGAGTCACGGATTTTGTGAATTGACTAGACAAAGCTGAAAACTGCATCAGTAACCTAGAGGATAGCCAAATGGAATTTAACATACACAAACAAAAATCTAATAAGATTATCACAAACACTGAAGAAAATATAAGAACTGTCTTATGCTATGAAGAGGAATAACATCTGAATTATTGGTCTACTGGAGAAAGACACAACAAAGAAGTCATCTGGAACAATAGTCAGAGAATTCTAGTAGGAAAACTTCCCAAGTTTAATGAAAGAAAACCAGGCAACCATTCAGGAGGCTAAAAGAACACCAGCTAGACTGAATCCCAAGAAGAAGTCACTAAGACACATAATTGTTAAACTATCCAACTTTGAGGAAAAGGAGAAAATCATGGGAGAAGTTAGGGGAAAAAAGGCAATCCCATATAAAGGTTCCCAAATAAGAATATGCTCAGACCTTTCAGCCGACACTATAAAGAAGAGAACAGGACTTTCCTCCAAAAATTGAAGAAAAATAATGCAAACCCAATAATACACTACCTCATCCAATTATCTATCTATCAAGATAGATGGAGAAATAAGAGTTTTCCCAGACAAGGAAAAACTCAAAGAATACATGAGAAGAAACCCAGCCCTATAAAAGATCCTTGCTGACTGAATATGGATGGAAGAACAGCACTCATCAAACATAAATAAGAGACTGTCACATAGAACAACCTCATCCAGAGGGCAGCAGAGAGAAACCAGCCCTGAAAATAGGAATGGCTTCAGGGTGGAAAGAAGTGAAAAATGATCAACCCTCACACACACACATACACAACACACTGAACAAGAAAGGAGGTAGGGAAACACCCAACACAAAAGGTATAAGATGACATCACATATTCCACAGTTGGAGATAATAGCCTTAAAAATCAATGGACTGAAATCAGAATTAAAAGACTGAGGCTATTAGACTGTCTTAGAAAACACAACCCATCTATCTGCTGCCTACAGGAGATAAACCTTAAAACTTTATACAAAAAAAAGACGGAGAATCAAAGGCTAGAGAAAGGTATACTGAGCAAACAACAATTCCAAAAAAAAAAAAAAAAGCAGGGGTAGCAATTCTAATGTCAGGTAAAATTGACCTCAAAGTACAAACCATAAAATGAGATAAGGAAGGACACTAAATAATGCTCAAGGAAAGGGTAGACAATGAACTAATAAGCATTTTAAGACTATATCCCCTGAGTGAGGGACCTGCTTAATATGAAACCAAACACTCCAAAAGATGAAAAAAGAAATCACAGCCTCAACAATTATAGGGTGACTTCAATACACCACTCTTTGAAAAAGACAGAGCACAGGGAAAGAAACTCAACAAGGAGGCTAGAGATCTGAACACTACAATTCACTCACTTGAGCTGATAGATATCTACAGAGCTTTTCATCCAAATATAAAAAAGTCACATTCTTTTCAAGCCCATGTAGCACGTATTTGAAGATAGCTTGCATGCTGGGGTATAAGGTAAATCTACATAAAATTAAACACATCGATATTCAGACCTCTCTCCCAGACCACTGTGCAATAAGAGTGGAAATCAACAAAAGGAAAATGAAGAAAACAAGAGCAAATAATTGGAGGATGAGGAACTCTCTATTACAAAAAGAGTGAGTACTGGCCCAGGGCAGAGATGAAATTAGGAAATTTCTAGAAACCAATAAAAATGAAAATACAACATACCCAAACTTATGGGATACAGCAAAGGCAGTCTTCAGAGGAAGTTTCATAGCAATCCATGCACACCTGAAAAAGGAAGAGCTTCTCATAACTGATATGTTGGCCCAGAATTTACAACAAATAGAGCAGAGTCCACAGGACAATCCCACTAATAGCAAAAGAAAAAAAAATTTAAATCAGGGCTGAGATTTGGGAGAAGGAAAATAAGAAAATGATGGAAAAATCAATGCTGCTAAAAGTTAGTACTTTGAAAGGATTAGTCAAAGTTACACACTGCCGGCAGACTTTACCAAAGAAAGGAGGGGGGAAATTTCAATAGCAAGACTGAGGGATGAAAGAGGGGACATCACAACTGACCCTAATGAAATCAAGAGGATAATTACACAGTACTACAAAGGACTGTATTCCAATGAATTCAACAACTTGGAAGACATGGACAAATTCTAAGATAAACAGTCCTTTCCTACACTATCCCCATTGGACAACAAGAATCTTAGCAGAACCATAAAAATAGGAGAAATAGACAAGGTTATCAAGGGATTGCCAACAAACTAATCAGCTGTACCAGATGATTTTACAGGAGAATTCTACCTAGCATTCAGAGAAGAACTGACAGAAATCGTAAACAAACATAAAAAAAGATGGGAAACTCCTGAACTCCTTCTATAAAGCTAGTATAACACTGATACTGAAATCGGGCAAGGATCCCACAAGATTTGAAAACTACAGAGCAATGTTCATCCCTAATGAACATTTATATAAAAATCCTTAATGAAATACTGGTCAATAGAATACAAAAGTATATAAAACATATAATTCATCATGACCAAGTGGAGTTCATACCTGGAATGCAGGGTTGGTTCAACATACGAAAGACTATTAGGATCATTCACCACATTGACATGAAAAACTGTAAGAACTGCATGATAATATCAATAGATGCAGAAAAAGCATTTGGCAACAACCAACACCAATTTCTGTTTAAGAGACTTGAGAAGATAGGAATAGAAGGAAAACACCTCAAGACAATACAAACTATATATGAAAAACCAACAGCCAACATGATAGTCAATGGAGAAAAAATGAACACATTCAAAGTGAAAAGAGGACCAGACAAGGATGCCCCTTTTCCCCACTCTTATTTAACATCACACTGGAGGTTCTTACTAACAGCATAAGGCAAAGAAAAGACATCAAAGGTAAGGAAGAGGTGAAACTATTGTTATTTACAGTTGATATGATTTTATATGGAAAATCCCAAAAACTCCAAAAGAGGAATACTGTAAACAATAGAAGAGTTTGGCAGTCGCAGGATACACCATCAATAATCAGAAGTCTATTGGACTGCTATACACACCAGATAAGACCAAAGAAGAGAAGATAAAGGGTACTCTTCACAATAGCCAAGCACAGGTTGAAATATCTAGGAATATAGCTGACTAAAAGAACAAAAGATCTATATGATGAAAACTACAGAATACTAATAAAAGAAACCAAGAGTGACTTCAACAAATGAAAGAATATCCTATGTTCATGGATCAGAAGATTCAATATAGTAAAGAAGTCAGTTCTACCCATGGCACTATATAAGTTTAACACAATTCCGATATACTCTCATTTTTCTTCAAAGAAATGGAAAAAATGATTACCAACTTCATATGAAGAGGGAAGAAGCCTAGAATTAACAGAGAAGTTCTCAAGAAGAAGGACACCGTGGCAGAGATTGCTTTACCTGACTTTAACACCTTCTATACAGCCACAGTGGTCAAAACAGCATGGCACTGGCATAATGATAGATACACAGATCAATGGAAAAGAACTGAAAAGCCAGAAATGAAAATGTCAACATACAGACAACTTATCTTTGATAAGGACCCCAAAAACATCAAATGGGAAGCAGATGCCCTTTTCAACAAGTGGTGCTGGAAAAAGTGGATATCTACCTGTAGAAAAATGAGGCAAGACACCACACTCCATGCTCTAGAATAAACTCAAGGTAAACTACAGACCTCGAAGAAAAACCCCGAAGTACTAGGTCCATCAATGAGGGAATTGGGACCAACTTGAACACTTTGGCACAGGGATTACATAAGCTATCAGAAATAGGGAATTACACAAACACAGAGGAGGCACAAATAGACAAGTGAGATATACTGAATATAAAACACCTTTGTCCATTGAAATAATTCACCAAGAGAGTAATAAGAGAGCTCACAGACTGGGATAATATGTTTAACAATGACAAATCAGATAAAGACTTTATTACTAAAATCTGCTATATCCTGAAAGCTTCCCCCAAAAAGCAAAACTAACTGCCTACTGAGGAGGTGGGAAAAGGACATGAACAGAAGTTTCACAGAGGCAGAAATCAGAATGGCCAATAGACATATGAGAAAATCCTCCCACTCATTAGTCATAAGAGAAATGCAGATCAAAACAACAATGAGATATGACATAAGACCCTCAAGGATAGCCCAATTCAAAGAAAGACAGAAAGAAAGAAAGACGACAGAAAGAAAGAAAGTTTTGGAAAGGATTTGGGGAGACAGGAGCTCTTATTCACTACTTGTGGACTTATAGGTATATATATAGCCACAAGGGAAATTGATTTGGCAATATCCAAAACAGTTGGAAATTGAGCTACCCTACAACCCAGCAATCCCTCTACTGGACATATACCCAGAAGAGGCAAGCAACAAACCACAACCAGACATCTGTGCTACAATGTTCATCGCAGCACAGTTCACAATTGCAAGGAGTTGGGAACAACACAAATTTCCATAAATTAATGAATGGATTAAAAAGCTGTGGTACATACAATGGAGTACTATGCATCATCACTGGAAAGCAGTGATGAACACATGAATCACATCATCCAGTGGGAAGAACTGTTGGAAATTATGCTAAGTGAAATAAGCCAAGTGCAAAAGAACATGTACAATATGAGTCCGCTGAGGTAAGCTTTAAAAATGCAAAAGGGGCATAAGGAATAAAGCTACTGTATGCAGAAATTCCTTGGGGGAGGCCCAGCTAGTATGACAGGGGTCAGACCACATCCAGGGTTACATATGTAGCCAATTGCAGTGGGGGGGGGGGGTAGATGATGATGTGTACTAACCCACACAAGGGGAGTGTATTGTTTATATCTCCACAGGGAAAGAAGGACCAAACTTAAACCCGGTGACCCAGGATTGAGTGCCGCATGATGGAAAGAAGCAGAGAATCAGTAGAGAGGGCTGAAGGCCCAAACCCAATCCCAACTATATGGACAGCAGACTCTCCTCCCCAGGGAAGTTTGCGTTGGAGGTCAACACTGAAGCTGCAGCTTGGGGAGTGAAACATGCCTGATTAGAGCACATGAGAACAAATGAAGGGGGAGAAAGAGAGAATGGAGTGCATCCTGGCCCACCAAGCCTTCAGGACGATATTCGCTCTCAGAAAAGCCAGTGCACAGAAAGGACCATGTGGCCGACCCCACTATGAATCACAGCATCCCTCGTTGACCCAAGGCCATATAGGGACAATGTTGGAGAAACAAGGTCAGATTGTACCCTATCTGACCCAACCGCACCATGGCAGACACTAAGGATGTACAATAGAGCGTGGAGTTCCTGAGGGAGTGCCAAGGATATACTTTGGGGTCAGGGTGTGGCACCCCATCAGACTCAACTGGGGGATACCTCTGGAGGTCAACGAACAGAACTTGCACTATTTGCAGGCTTTTATTTTGTTATTATTTTTATTTTTTACTAATTTATATGAGTAAAATATATTTTAAAATTATAAAAATATATATTTTTGCTCCATATATATATGGCATGTTTTTGTTATTATCATTGTTTTATTTTCTTTAGTTGCTTCATCTTAGAATGCCTGTTTTTTTTCTAGTACATATTGTTATTTCTGCAGGTCTATCTAGATAATATTGGCTAAATGAACGAAAATAATGTGACTGATTATTCTGGAGGGGAATTGGGAGATGGGGAGGAGGGGAAAGGAGGTGGTGTTGACCAACCCAGGGATAAGGGAACAAGTGATTCAAAATCAGTGACAAGGTGGGTGTGAATGACTCTATCAGGATTGACCAAGAGTAATGCAACAAAGAGAAAATACTGAAACCCCACTGGATGCTGAGCACGATAGTGGGACAAAAGTAAAGTAAAAGAAAATAGAGGAAAGAACTGGGGGAATAAAAGGCATTTATAGGACTGAGCCCCGGTGGCGTAGTGGTTGTGCGCGAGACTGTGGCCCACTGGGACAGAGGTTCAATTCCAGCAGTGGGGCTGGGCCTCCTACTCCCACCACCGGAGAGCAGTGATGCCCACAAAAAAAAGGCATTTATAGAGGTCTAAGCATAGAGACATATACATGGTTGAATACATTTATATATGATGATGAAGAAATAGATATATGTGCATATACTTATAGGGTTAGAATTAAGACAATAAATGGTCATTGGACCTCCATTCAAGTACTTCCTCAATGCAAGAACACATTGTTCTATTAAATTGGCATTCCTTGATGCTCAGTTTCATGACACACTCATCGAAGACAAATGTGTGCATAAGCAAAAGTGGTAAAGAAAGCTGATAGTACCTGCCTACCAAAAGATGTAGCATCTGGAGTCTTAAAAGCTAGAAAGTAAACAAGCATCCATCTAGCTCAGAAGCAACAAAGCCCACATGGAAAAAGCATACCAGCTTGTGTGACCATGAGGTGTCAAAGGGAACAGTAATCAGGCTTCAAGAACTAAAAATCATATCATTGCATCTCCACCTTCCTGATATGATCGTTGACCACAAATGTGTGCATAAGCAAATGTGATGAAGTAAGCTGATGATGCCTGACTATCAAAAGATACAGTGTCCAGGGTCTTAAAGGTCTGAACAAGAGACCATCTAGCTCAGAAGCAACAAAGCCCACATGGAAGAAGCACACCAGTCTGGGCGACAACGAGGTGTCAAAGGGATTGGGTACCAGGCATCAAAGAACTAAAAATTATATCATTATAAATGAGGGGGAGTATAGATTTGGGACCCAAAATCCATCAATAGGTAAAGCGACCTCCCCTTGCAGAGGAATTGTGGAGAGAAGAGAAGCCAGTCAAGGTACAGCAACAATGAAATATGCAACTTTTCTCTAGTTCTTAAATGCTTCCTCCCACCTATTACCATGATCCCAATTCTACCTTATAAATCCAGCTAGACCAGGGTATGTACACTGGAGCTAGAAACAGGGTTAATTCAAGGCAGATGATCCTTTAAGGACCAGAGGTGAGAGTGGCCAGGAGGGTGGAGGGAAGGTGAAGTAGAAAGAGGGAGCCTATTGCAGGGATCTACATATGACCTCCTCTCTGGTGTCGGACAACAGAGAAGTGGGTGAAGGGACAAATCGGACAGTGTATAATGACAAAATAATAACAATTTGTAAATTGTTAAGGGTTCATGTGGGAGGAAGAGTAAGGAGGGAGGGAAAATATGGAGAGCTGGTACTGGGGAACTAGGTAGAAGGAGGATGTTTCAAGAATGATGATGACAACAAATGTGCATCATATGTGGTCTGCAAACAGTTGTCATACGTATTGATCACAATAGGAGTTGTATGAGCCCCCAATAAAATGATTTATTAAAAAAAGAAAGCAGAAACATTAAAAGCTAAATTAAATTTAAATGGACCATAAAAAAAACTAAAAACACCCAAATCAAACCTACTACTATCAAGTTGGCTGCAACGCAAAGGGGCTTTGCCTAGGGTTTCTCTGGTTATAAACTGTATAGGAATAGAAAACCTCAACATGACCCCAGGAGTGATTGATGTGGTTCGAATGATGACTTTGTGCTAAGCAGTTCATTCTTAAGTGATAGTGCTGTGAGGACTCCTTGTAGAAGTTGATAACACTGTTCAAGTTCTTCATCCCCAATTTTTTGGGGGGGTATTTTTCTGGGAGGGGGGGCATCACTGCTCTCTGGTGGTCATGGGAGCTACCCAGCCTTGCTCCTAAGAGCTGCTGCTGGATTTTAAACGCCAGTGAGCCGCAGTCCCTCACTCAACCAGTACGCCACCGAGGCTCAGCCCATCCCTAGTTTTAAGTGGTTGGACGGTAAATAATGGCTGTAGTAACTGGATTTTTGTAGGTAGATAGATATGATCCTATCATAAATACCATTGTGCTTCAAGATAGATCTTTACATGTTCTTTTTGATAAAGATTGAGACACATCCTGCTTCGATTTTATATTGCATATCCATGGAATTATAAACCATATGGTTGTCTGATTCACAAGAGCCAGTAGCAGCTCATTTTAACTCACTAATGCCAAGGTTATTGAACTCTATGTGTTACATTTCACTTTTGATAAGTTCCAATTTCCTTTGATCCATATTTGACATATTCAGTGTGTTGATTATAGTGGACATTTGCAGGAATTACTACTTCTTTTGTTTCTTCTCATTTAAAGTTATGCTCCCTTAGCCAATAAAAGTCCTGCTTTACTCCATATATTTCAATAAGGTCCCATGACCAGATTTTACACAGGACATCATTAACCAGGGGCCAGTTGGGGGTTCTTGATTAAAAATTTGGTCTTTATGGAGCAACAAAATGTTTCATGGAACCCACAAATAGTATTGTAATATAGTTATCTTAATTTTATAATGCCGCGTGATATTGTTAAATTGTTAACAAGCACAGCATCTGGTCATTTTACAGTAAGATCAACTCTACTTTTCAGAAGCAGCTCTTAGCTAGTGGTTTTCAAAGTCTCTTTGAATTCAATGGAATTCAAACAATCTAACAACCATTTCACTGCCCTACTGATTTTTTTAAGGTACATATTTATAAAGTGTCAATTTAGCAATGGATTTGCCAAACTCAACCAAATCCCACCCTTACTTCCAAACCTAAAGTGCTCATCTTCTGCCAATGTATCAGACAATGGTCCCATTGCTATCGAAAATACTTTAAGTGGCAAATCCTCAAACATGGACAGCCTCTTCCTTCCCCTGATCTATTCATTGTCTGGATATAACATTGAAACCTGTACAGTATGGGCAACCATGCTGGCATTTGAAATACCTGTGCCATAGCTTCCAGCATCCCAGTAGCACACAATCCAAGACAGGACCACAAGCTGATGGACAAATAACGGAGAAAAAGAGATGTTCATGTGTGTTTAATGACCATATAAAGGCAATAGATTGTGTGAATCACAACAAACTGTAGATAACTTACAAATGGGAATTCCAGAAGACTTAGTTGTGCTCATGGGTAACTTGTTCAAGACCATGAGACAGTTGTTCAAAGAGAATAAGGTGATACTGATGCTGTGATTTAAAATCAAGAACCATGTGTATTGAAGTTCTATCCTTTGACAATATTTTTTTATTCTGCATACTGAGCAAATATTTCAAGAAGGTGGAGCAAATGAAGAAGCATGTAGTATCAGGAGGGCAGAAAAGTTCATTAGCAACCTGTGTCATGCAGATGAAATGATCTTGCTTGCTGAATGTGAAAAAAAGTGTAAAAGTACTTCCTGATGAAGATCAGAGATTATGGTTTTTAGTATAAATCACACCTAAGCATAAAGAAAAACAATCCTTACTACTAGAATAATAAACTACATCATGATAAATGGAGAATCTTTTGAAGTAGGTAAGAAGTTCATTTCCTTGGTTGGTTCCATTTCCTTGTTGGTTCCATAACCAACAAACATGAAGCACAAACACAAACCCATTCTCAATGCCACAGCATGGGTACCAACTCATAGGGCTCCTATAGGCCCGGTTAGAACTAATGCAATGAATGTCTGAGATAACTGCAGAAGGAGAAAGCCCCATTTTTGGACCGAGAAGTGACTACTAGCTTCAAATGACCAATCTTGTAAATTGCAGCCCATTTTAAAACCACTATGCCAACAGCCCTCTTCAGCATGAAAGCAGCAAAGAAACCCAAACAACTGAACTTTATGGAGCAACTGTGCTGCAAAAGACTCCTTTAAAGTGTTAAAGATGTCACTATGAGGACTAAGTACCTTCTATTCTAGACTGTGGTGTTTTCAATGTCGTAAATAATCACGAAATATGGAAAATGAATAAGGAGCAATAAAGGAGATGTGATACATTTGGATCAAGGTATTGGTGAACCATATTGCACATACCAAGGCTGCCAGATGAATGAAGAAATATATCTTGGCAGAAGAATATTCCTTAGAAATAAGAAGGGTCTTTGGTGTCTTTGATATGTTACCAGGATGGACCCATCCCTAAAGAAGGACTTTGTGCATGGTAAAGTAGAGAGTCAATAAAAAAGAATACCCTCAATGAGATAGATTCACACCCAGGATAATGTGATGGTCTTAAACACATATAGAGTCACTTTAAGTCAGAGTCAACTCCATACAACTGATTTTAACGACTAGTTGAATACCCTTTGTTTTTGACATAAAAAAAGTCAAATCTGATGATGCAAGTATCAAAATAAGCAAATCTCCTTCTTAGCAAGTTAGCAATGCATTGCTAATTCTGAACTACTAAACCCTTAATTGCATATCAGGTCACTTAGGAGAAATGAAATCAACTGACATTAAGTTGCTCTATATATCCTACAGTGCAGAAAATTCACAAGGAGATCTTCTTATGTGCTTATTCCATCAGTAAGCCGTTGTAATACTCAATGAATATTTCAACAACAAAAATAAAACTCGCAACATTCCTTAAAATGATATTTTCTCCAAGTTCCCATATTTCAATATCACTTAGACTAAAATAAGATCTGTTTACCTCTAATGTTTATTTGGCATTTATTTATCAAACAAGAAACTGAGGAAGTCATTGAGAATAGCAGCAAAATGAGATGCATTATTGGCTTGTCAGCAAAACTGCCAGGCATATTTTTCTAATGTGAGGGAAAAACGAGGGGGGAACTGTAACATAGTAGACAGCATTTTCATTATTCCCACTAAATTGTTGTAGTCATTATTTCACAACCAGTCTATCTGAATGCAATGCATTAATGAAACAGTGGAAGTTGAGGCTATTCATGAAAGCTGCAAATATTTCACCCCAAGTATAAGCTGGTCCTCTTCTTTCAGTTCATGTTTTTGGCAGTAACCATCTCTACATTGGTAATATCAGTGGAGAATCTTCTTTTGCTGTCAAAACAAATATCTGGATCCTGGAGATTAATTTTGGCACTGAGAAAAAAGTACATCTTAGACAACCTAAGTAAAGGGGGAAAAGTTCAGTGATATCCATTGCATTATGCTGTCCAATTTTAATAATGGCGCCCTTGTTACCAGTGCAAGCTTAACCATCAAATCTCACCAGTCATGGGGAGGTAATTACTTAGGTAATAAGTTAATTAATCTTTTAGAACATCTTAAATCTCTAGATTAAAGATGTCATTTAAGTGGAAAAGACCCTTCACCAGAGAGGAAGTAAATACATAATAAACTTGCTTTCAGAAGTGCAGCATCTTGTCAATAAAACCATTTTTTCTTTTGTGACTTGATGCTTTCAAAACTGTGACCGCACCTCTCAGACTAAATACAAATAAAAACAATTACTTCAGTGAACTCTCAGTCATTCTTGAGTATGGAAGGGTATGAATAAATGATACCCATAGATAATCCAAAAACACCTTCCACACACTTCCCTCTGGGGAAGAAGCTGATGGATGGATTGTTATATGCTCTCACTAACTTTGACCAGGCTTTGCTAAACTGGTGGACCAGGCTGCCATAGCCTTTTAATTAGCAGTCAAGTGCTTAGCCATTGGGCTACAAGGGCTCTTTACTTAGTGGCTTAAAGAAATACACATGCATTATCTCACAGGTTTTGTGAGCCATAAAACTGAGCATCATTTTGCTAGGTCTTCTATTTCAGGATTTCTCACAACCTGCAAACAAGATGTCAGTCAAGGCTGGGGTCTCATCCAAAGGCTCAGTGGAAGAAAGATACATTATCAAGTCCAGGTGGTTGTTGGCAGGATTAGGCTCCTCAAGGTCGTCAGATTGAGGTGTTAGTTTCTCACTGGCTGTTGGCCAGAGGTCCGATTTCTTGCCATGGGGACCTCTCCAATGGCAACTTGCTTCACGAAAGCAGGCAAGCCAAGAAAATAAGTCAGCTAACAAGATAGATTGACACTCTTTTGTAGCCTAGTCATAAAAGTGACACCCTATTATCTTGATTGTATTTTGTTGGCTGGAAACAAGTCATTACATCTAGCCTATACTCAAGAAAAGAGCATTACAGCAAGACATAAATAACAAAAGACAAGGGATGATTAGAAGCCATCTTGGAACCGGTCTGACTCAAAGTATTTGAGGAGAGAGGGATTGAGCTAGGACAAAAGTTGTGTGCCCTTCCAGGATAGAGGTTCCTTTGTCCAGGATGATATTCTGCACTCACAGAAGTTAGAGACGTTGTTTTTACCTGAAAGTTTGCAGAGAAATCTGAGAGGTATAGCTTTCTTTCCTGCATACTGGAAAGACAAGGAGTTGTGGGGGGGTGGGGGGTGGAAGGCAACCCTTTTCTTCTCTCCATGCAATATAGATTCCCCAGAGAACCTGTTTCTTTAGAGTAAAAACATAGATAAAGTAGTTTTGCTGCTTCAAGTGCTTGACTTTTGGGGTGTGTAAAGAGATTGTTTCCTTAGGTTTTTACCCAGCTCTAAAAGGGAATGAATATTTAAGGTCAGCTACAAAAAAGCATGACTCTCCAGCCAGCTTGAGCAGCTTTGCGCATTCTGAATACATAATTGAATGCTTAATTATTTTAAGAATTTATATGCTCTGTTTAGCAGTTGCTCTGTTTCTCACCTTCCTTTCTTTCTCTGATTCAGTGACCAAATTCAAGAGAGCCTCTTAGCATTTTAATTTGTGTGTAAAAATAATAAAGAAAACTATACAGAAATTAATGTCCTAAGTTTCAAACAGGAAGAGAGGTATTAAACTGAACTCCAAACTCCTTTCAAAAATATGTATTCAATAGTGTTTGCGATCCCAAAACCAAATCTACTGCTAGCTTTTCACGTCGGACTCCTAGCAAACCTTGATAGGTTTTCTGAGCCTTTACATTCAGACAGTCTCATTTTTTTCGGACATAGTACCTGATGAGTTTGAACTGATGAGGTGAGGGTTAGAAGCTCATACTTACCCCATGGATCCTGGGCTTATATTAATAATCTAATATTATTTTTTCAATAGTATGGAGATAGTTTGACATATAAATTCTAAATTTGTCCAGGCATGTGATAAATACATATTGAGTTGCTTTTGTTGATGTCTCTCAAGTAACAATAAGAGATAAAGGTTTAAGAATCAAAATATGGGACCAAAGGGAGAAATAGTCAAAAGTGGAAGCAGAAGGAAAGGAATTATATTTTCCTTTAATGATCTTTGCTAACTGTTTTCTAAAAATATACTTCTCTACCCTCTCAAGTGAGTGAAAGATTAAACTACTGTATCTACTTGAGTATAAACCAAGCCAAATATCAGTCGAGGCATCTAATTATACCATAAAAGCTGCATTAAAAATGTGCTGAGAAAACCTGGCTTATCCAGAAGTATATATGGTACATGCTTCAATACAGATTTCCAGTCTGGGATACCCAAGATAGGGTTGCTATGGAGTTGACTTCGTGACAGTGGGTTTGATCCTCAAAAGGACCATTAGAACATACAGAGAACACCTTTGGGGTTTTCATTGATTCGAAGGGAAAGGAGTATCACACGAGGGTTTTTGAAAACAGTGTACCTCAAACGCTTCCTGGAAGAAAGGAAAGGAAATTGTGATCTATCTGTCTCCTGGATTAGCCTCATAATTCTTTTTGTAAATAATTTAATAATGATTTTTATAAAAGACCATTTCCTCTGACAACCTAGATATTTGGGGCTAGTGTTTCAGGTACCACATAATGTCTAATATTTATCAAAACAGGAGAGACTTAAAGGATTAAAATGTCTAAACTTTATCACACATTTGCATCTGCTGACAAGACTACAAAGCAGTTGTTAATATTGAAAATGAGATGAAAGATGTTCTAAATTTATCTTATCAGCAGTCTTTCAACATAATGATAGTTGCTTGACACTATCACATTGGTTTTCAGGCAGGGGAAACCAATGTTGAAAAGACACACATTCATTCAGAAGTCATAGCTCAGAAATATAGTGATGCCAAGTGAAAGAGATAAGTGTTCATTTACCTGGGAACCGTATTGTGACTGCATTACCATGCAAGCTGTGTGTGTGTGGGGGGGGGGAATGCAATGTTCCTATCAATTTCAAAAATAATACTTCAAAGATCTCAGATGGAAATTTTATATATCTTCCAGTACCCATATATAAATAAATATGTACCATCTGGGTTACATCTGGTGACATAAAAATGTTGTCTTATGAACATTAAAGGTGTGAGAACCATCAAGCAGATCCAAGCTGATTTGGCACACTAGTTCAAAAAGGAGACAATCCTCTAGGTAGTAAGATTCAGCAAGAAGCCAAATGGAAGTTTCAGGACTCATCCCAATTGTGTCAGTCTGGGTAGACTAGAGAAACAAATTCATAAACACACATATGAATATAAGGGTAAGGTTTCTATACGAGAGGAATGTGACACTGAGAAAGCATCCCAACCCAGTCCAACTCAAAGTCATAAGTCCAATATTACCCCATATGCCCAATAACAGTCTATAAAGTCTCCTTCTGACTCATGAAGTCACAGGCCAATAGGGGCAGAATTCTGGTGCTGGCAGGGGTCTCCCGATGGCTCCTCGCTTCCAGGGTTCAGGGTCCATCAAGAGCATCCAGTGGTGATAAAAGCAACTCAGCACTAACAGGGGTCTCCACGTGGCTTCTCCAGCCTCAGAGGTCTAGTTCCATCAGGGTAAGGCCATGTGGCTTCTCCTCCGGCTCCTTCAGCCCCTGGGACGCTGCCATCTTGTCTTGTCCATAGTTCGTTGTCTCAGAGACTGATTTCCTACAACTGGGGAGATGGCTTCTCATCTCCAGCAGGGAAATACTCTGAGATTTCTCAGAAGTCTCAGGAGAAAGCCATGCCTACACAGAGTTCTCATTGGCTACTCAATGACTATTTCCAGATTAACAGGCTAGAATCCACCCCTACATCTCAATCATGAAATTTGACATCTCGAATACATGACCACCACACCAACTTACACAGTTTTATCAGATGTATAAAGGAATGGACTACACAAATATTGGTGATTTCATGGATCCTACATTCAAAAGCTTAAAGGGCTTTTTGTAAAATGCAATCTATATTTGGATTTTTATATGATATTTTCATGCACTGTAGAAACATCATATTGAATACAGAAATTGTCATAATTCTCAAAAAGAAAGTTAAGACTTGAACTTCAGGCTGAAGATATATTCTTCAGAAATCTCTTCTATGGTATATGAAATTAGAATTTCACTAATATATTTTTCACTTTGACCCTACTACTGAGAGTCTCATTATTAATTATTGACTTTGTGCTATGGTGTAAGTATTCTCTATTTCTCATTGTTGTCATAATTGGAAGCAAATACAAATCTTCCCAAGTTATCATATTGCCACAAGTTGATCTGCTTATCTAAGGTTTTACTCAATCTGATCAATAAATAACTTAAATAAGAGGCAAACAACTGACAGGACAGTTTAATAACTTGATCGACAAAAGATGATGCTAAATCATCCTGATTATTCCACAGGTGCTAAAATTTGGATGTGAATATTATAGGTTGAATAATAAACAATTAAAACTGTAATCATATTTTAACAAGGAAAATGCTTATTCCATATAAATTGTTGGCAAACTGAAGAGAAAAAAAATAACAAATTATGCTCAGTGTCTAAGTGCTGGAAGAAAATCAACCTCTGGGCCTATGCCTTCAGAGCACACTGTGTGTCTCGCAGCATAAATTCTGCGTTGTGGGCACTGTTTAATGGGGAAAATGAGAAGCAGATGAGCAGCTGGGGGCAAGTGAGAGTCTGGGGGTCTGACTACCTCTCTCTTGGTCTGGATATTTGGATAGAACACAAATCAACCCACGGACTTCTTTTTCCTTTCTATCATTCCTAGTACTTTTATACACATTTTGTTGTTGTTGTTCAATTAGTTAGAGGTGTGATGGATTGGGGAAAGGAAGTCACAAAAGGGTATCATGGGGGCTGTATGCCAAAGGGTATAGAGGCCGTTGTACACCACTGCTTTTGTGGTGGCGGTGACAGATATTCTCTATGTATGCATCTAAGCCTGATATGTTGTTCTGTTTTGTTTGGGCTGTTTTCTTAAAAAACAGCAACAAAAATGATAAAACTTCTCCTTAGGCTGTTGTCCATCACAGAGGAAAGAATACTCTCCAGGGAAGCTCCTGGGCTGTCATCATTGGGCAAAAATGATCATATTGTAAACTCTGAGAGTCTTCTAGCTTCAGAAACTTGACTTGGGGCAGTACCATAAGAAGAACTCTTTTTCTGGAGCAGATTCCCATTAGCTAAGTTCATGAGCCTGATCAACATCATCCGAAGACTGATTGAGTCTCTTGCCTGGCCTGTAGTCATCTCTCTGCAGTCCTCTGCATCTCTCTGCATCTCTCTGCAGTCATTCTCTCTACTAGCACCTCTGATCCCCACCTTACACTGGTGTGTGCTGCTCAGGTCTCTGACTTGGCTTTGTTCCTTGGCCCACATTCATCTTTAGAACTTGTTACCATAGCTCCCTTCAGTCATTTTGCAAACATCAGCTTCTCAAGGCTGGCTTTCATTCCAAGCTCAGTTTAACATCCAGTGTCTCTGTATTCCTTTATCTCTCCACCTCTTTATTGTTCCACAGATTTCCTCACCAACCGACACTCATTTTAATGAACTTAAATTCTTCGGGTCATTTATTTGAATATAATTTCCATTTAGTTGATAGTAAATTCCATGGTGGCAGGGATTTCTGTCTCCTTTACTCATTGCTGAACCCCCAGAACCTGAAACCTTACCTAGCCTGTGGTAGGTCCTCAATGAGAAACATATTTAGTTAACTAACTTACATAGAGACATGTACATTTAGTCATCATTCCATAAAAATATAGATACAATACAGTGATGTTGGCAGAGCGAATGTACTCATGTGAACCAGGTAAGACAAATACAATTTGGCATGATTTAGGATTATGAAATCACACTAAGGAAACCAATCCCAAATCAAACTCACTGCCCTGGAGTCAACGCCCCACCTCCTGCCCCCCAATGCATGCCTGAGACTGTAACTGCTCACTAGAGTTGCAGACCCAGCAGTGGCTGGTGGCGTTGGGCTGTTGGTCATTCAGAGAGCCGCTCGGATCTTCACCACCACACTATCAAGGCACTTAAGGAAATGTAATATACATGCATTTTTTAAAAATGGTGTCAATGGTTTTACTTCCTGGCAACCCTTGTGTGTCAGAGGAGAAGAGAGCCCTGTAGGGTTTGAATGGCTGATTTTTAGGCCATAGATTGCCAAGCCTTTCTTTTACCATGTCTTTGTGCAGACACCTTTTGATGAACAGGGTTCATTGCATACACCAAGTAAACTTTAGCCAAACAAACAAACAACTAAGGTGGCCTAAAGTGTTTTGGGTGGGACTACTCACCTCAGTCAGCAGTGGCAAACCCCAGCCACTCCTCGGGAAAAAGATGAGGCTTTCTCCGCCCATAACGATTTCAGTCTGGCAAGTGCACAGGGCAGTTTTGTCCTGTCTTCACGGATCACAATGAGATGGAATCAATTTGATGGCAGTGAACACTTTGTTGTTGTTGTTTCATACCAGCGAATAAGCTTCAGAAGATAAGAGTGAGAATGATTCTTAAAAAAGCATCTTTTTTTTTCCCCCTGAACCCTAGTCCTTCTACATCATCAATCCCCATTATCCAGCGCTTTTCCTCATTTCATTGACACTTTGCCGAGCAGGATGTCTCCTTCCAGAGATCCATATCTCTGGATCACACGTCCAGTGTATGAGACAAAATCTCACTCTCCTACTTCTAAGAGCATGCTGGCCAGGGAGCTGGATCAATTGAGATGTTCCCTCTTTTCTATCTTGTGCTTCTTGAAGAATCTGAAGGCATCAACTTAGTGTCACTGCACTGCGGTGAGAGGCTCTCTGCTCCTTGGTAGTCACTCTCTGTACCAGGTCTGTACCAGGCCACTCCTCCGCCACCATTGCAGGGCTTCTGCTAATATTCACTGACTTCCCTTAACCCACCCAGCAAGATTTCCTGACACTGCAGAGTTCTTTCCATTCACTGTCTTTGCTCTTCTCTGGAGGAAGGCTGGGAGGTACCGAGAAAATGTTCCACGTTCTCATTCTCCCGGCTGATTTGGTGGATACAAAAAAGTTCAGACAGGAGTGCTGGTGACGTTCTGTGCTTGGATAAACTACACTGCTACTTATTCTTAACTGCAGCCTTCTCATTCTAGCCCGGTGAAACTCCGCAACTCTCGACACCTTCCAGGCCCACAGGTGGGAAGTGGAGCACATCTTGACTTCATCTGTATTTTTTTTCTTCCCAGACCTACAGAGTGATTAATGGTGCCATGCGTATCCCACAGAATGGAGTTGTTGGTAGGAGGAAGCTCTATAATTAGGCTATATTTTAAAATTCTTTCTGCTTTCAGTTATGGCATGTAACTGATTCTTCCCAGCTGAGTGTGAATGTAAGTGACATCAACCACCTTTAAAGCAAGTGTGAATTCTTCGCTCACCATTTGCACTTTTCCCTGCTGATGCTGAGGCCCTGAGTTACTGAAGAACAACAGATGGAGGAGGTATGAGATGGAGAAAACCCTCCCACAATCAGAACAACCTCCGTGAAATATTGTGTAAGCAATGAAGGATATTGTAATGTCCCTCAAAAATGTGGTTATATCAGCATGCAAAGTTTAACTCTGGGTCCTGTGACCCGCATGAAGCAGCCCCTGGGATGGAAGACAGACACTGCATGCTACACTCCCTCGTCTGACTACTTGGCCTTCTCTCTGATATCCATTCAACCTAGCTTGTGAGACAAAAAAATGCTCCTGGGTGATATTTATTCTTTTGCGAATATTGTTGAGCACAAGGTCAGGGTAAGAAGGTCCTCTGAAGAAATAAAAGTCTTTTGCTAGATATTTCAAAGATATGCTTTGAAATTTGAACAGTGTATATTGACCAGAAATGGTATCTTGTTATTATTGCAGCCAAATTTACCTGAGATAATGGACGTTTCTAGTTGATTGGAAGTTAGAGAGAACAGGTATAAGGAAGTTAAGGTAGAGGGAGCAAACTTCAGTGGAAACCATGGTATATTGGTAATTTATGATGTTCCATGACATCAGGGGGTCTTGTCAGGGATCAAATTACATAAAGCCTGAGGATCAGTATTTAATTTTCCCAAGAGTGTGTTAGTAGTGGAACCCTCCTGGCATAATGCTTGTGCATTGAACTTGAAGCTTCAATGTCAGCACTTTAAGACCACCAGACACTCCACTGGAGAAGATGGGGCTTTCTACTCCCTCAGTCTCCCACACGTGCAATGCTACCCTGTCCCACAGGCTCCCTATGAGCCCAGGCTTTAAAGTAGGCAACATTTCGGCATTGATAAAATAATCTTCTCGAGGTGTAGATGAGCTGAAAATCTGAGATATTGCATAATTCCCTTTGGCAAATATTTTTCAATAGACAAATAAAATATCCTGACTATGACTACAGGAACACTTAACATGTGTTAAAGATCCTAGATAGAGCAGTTTCCTGAGACAGGCCCTGCAGTAACATCATGATCAGTAACATCACTGTCAGTAAACACTAAGTTCTATTAGGATAACAAGAATTCAGAGTTTGGAATAATAAAAAAAAACACTTGTATTTGATTCTTTATTTCAAATTATGAATTTTGTATAGCCAGAGAAAATTGCATTCCCCTCTTCCTCTTTTAAGGAAAAAAAGAGAAATATTTTCTAAAAGATTTTTAAAATAGCACTGCCTTATTTGGTCAACCTGTCCACCTTGAAAAAAGGAGCGTTGATTTGATATCAGTGGTAGGGACTGTTCAAATGTCTGCATGATTCACAGGAACCTAAACATTATAGACCTCATGAAAGATGAGTGTATCTCTTTCTTTCAGGATTGGGAGGAATTGTCTAATGCGTTCTCCACATTTTTCACATAATGAAACTGAGACCCACAGAGATGAAACACTTGCCTGAGGTCATTCTTCTGGTTACATGTGTAAAAGCTGTAAAGGACTGAATACTAGCCAGGAAAAAAGCAGGAAACAAGAAGTCACTGTAGTAATGTGAGCTTCATTTCTAATTTAGCAGTAAGAGCCTTCACCTATGAAAGTCCGTAAAAATGTACTGCTACTAGAGTTCTAGCTCTCATAGACGCACAGGTTTCACCTTCACAGATATATCTCTATATTTAGTAGATTATGGCAGATATTTGATTTTCCATTATTTACTGTTCTTATATCCATGATGTGGCCTTCACAAAATGATGTAATCAGAGCTGTGGCTGGGGCAGGGATCCATCTGTTGGGCCAGTGAAATGCAAAGCAGAATGGCCCATTCAAAAGGGACGACAATGTGTGAGGGACTCCCAAGGGCTAAACTTAATAGATACACTCAATTGTTCAAAGGCTTATCAGGAAGAATTTTGAAGAAAATTTGAAAATGACATTGCAGAGAGAAAACCCAGTAAAGTACCACTAAGGCGTGTTTCTGATTCTTAAAATGTGCCTCCTTTTTCTTCAAGGGTAGGAAGGGTTGGTCTGTGCTAGTTTTCTTGGGAAGCCTGACTCCAGCTGCCCTTCAACCTTGATCTTCCCGTTCAGAGGTCTCTTTGTGCCCCGATCACAAAGAATACGATTGGAGTCCCTTGAGGCTGCCCAAATGGCCAGTCTGATGTGGCATGAATCAAAGACCATCTAATTACTTGGGAAAGGGTTACAGAGATGAAAAGGCCACCTTCAGAAGTGTTTGGGCCTGGATGGAGGCTATGCTGAGAAATACTACTTCACATGTTGATAGTTTTAGTTAATAAATGTTTCTATTATTTTGCAGCAAATCCTTATTTGACTCTCTATATGTGTTATCTACATCTATCTATTGGCTTAGGAGGCAAGATATTTGGAATACTAATGTACTAAAAGGCACGAAGCAGTTTATTTATTTGTAAAATGTCATTTATGATGGATGCACACTTCGAGTCCATGTCAATTGAACCCACCTAGCAATTTTAAATAAATAAAGGAAGTGCCCAGTGCTTGCCTCAAGCCGTTGAATATTCCAGGAAAACAAACTGAATTCTAATAATATCGGTTAACATTGTGGGTTCTACCCCAGGCTGATCATCAATACGATAGCTATCGTAAAGACACAGAAACTGAAACCCCTTGGGTTCATGTCCCACAACATCTAGGTCTATAAACCAACTCCAACTCACTGCCCTGGGGGTGAGTCTGACTCCCAGCAGCCCTCTTCGAATGGGTGGAACTGCCCCTGGGGTTATCTGAGACCAACTCTTTACAGAGAGAAGCGTGTCCTCTCTCTCCCCTGGAGCAGCTGGGGGTTTTGAAAGTGCGGCCCGGGAATTCACAACCCACTGCATAGTCACCATGTGGTGACTGTTGAGATGGCAGAGTGAAAATTGTCCACAATTGTACATCACTCCAAGGAAGCTTCCAAGACGATGCGCTTTCTGTGTACTCAACGGAAGGAGCCTAAACTGGCCTTTATTTCGACCTCACTTTCATCCCAATCTACCCTAGACTATAATGGCAGCTTTGCTGACACAGGTCCAAAGGTCTGTTGGGCTCTCGCACACATCTCGAGGAGTCACTGCCCTCTAGTGTACGGAGACGATACTCAGAAAGTAGGGGATCCCTTGTTCCTGTGACGAAGCAGCTCTGCTCCCTAGGCGAGAACTCCCCTGAGAAAAACGTCAAAGGCTGAGGAGCGCATAAACTTCTGCCTCAACAATCTCCTTCATCCGCCTCAAAGAACCATGCAGTGGGGAGGGGCGAGGGGTGCTCATCAGTAAAATGTGATACAATGCGAAAAAATTGGAAATGAGTTTAGGAGAAACAAATAATCAACAATGTTGTTGCAGTGACTCTTTCTTCCTCTCATATGACATGCACAGCTATATGCATGGTGTTGAGATCAAGGATAGGGATCACTGGGTGAGGCCTGGTCTCTCCAATAAAAATGTCAGGAACTTGTTCGACGCAATCGGCATCAGGCATCTTTTCAGACACTGCTTCTCATTCCCAGTGGGCAGTCGGGAGTTTTTACCGTAGAGGGGAGTGGAGATGAATGAGAACCAGGAGGGGTCCATTTTTCATTCACCCATTCAACATTCGTCTGAGTGTTTAAGAGGGGCCACACCCCGTGCCAACTGGGGAGAATGTGACAAAGAAACTGCCAATGCTGCCGCACTCAAATAACTGAGAGTCTGGTAGGCTTTTTATTGTGATCATGTTAAAGTAGATTTAAAAATGTCACTTTAACCACTTTCACATACATAACTCAATGACATTATATTGTCCATTCTGTATTTTTTATCCCCCTTAATAAAAAAATTGGTTCCCTTTAACCAGTAAGACTCTGTTTCTCTCCTTCATTGTGTCCCTACAATCTAGAGGCATTATATCTTCTTCTTATCCACATTCTAGTGGTTGAATTGGCAACTGTAAGATGGTAACAGCATTATAAAGTTGGGTTGCTAATTCTATCAAAGAAATGGAAACATTCTGGTACTAATAAGACAAGGGAGATGCATGGAACTCACAGTTTGAGGACAGTGTCATGTCATAATCATACACTAATAGGCAGTGATATCTTTTACTATACTCCTAAAGCACCTTCTAGTTCCTCCTATAATACACTGCAGAATAGAATTCAAAGAATGGACTTGATATTAAATCATTTTATTGGGGCTCATACAACTCATCATAATCCATCCATCCATCCATTGGGTTGAGCACATTTGTATGTCTGTTGTAATCATCCATTTCAAAACATCTTCTTTCTACTTGAGCCCTTGGTATCAGCTTTTCCTTTTTCCCCTACTTCCCTCATGAACCCTTGATAATTTATAAATTATTATTATCTTTTCTTGTCTTATACTGCCCGATGTCTCCCTTCACCCACTTTTCTCTTGTCCATCCCCCTGGGAGGGGGTTATATGTAAACCATTGTGATTGATTCTCTTCTTATTAAACATTAGTGAAAGGTGACTCAAAAAAGGTAAATATCACAAATGAAATTTGACCTCTGCATGAGCTTCTGACTAATTATGTCTGTAGCTCATTGCATCGTATTTGACATACAAGCACCATTAGAAAATGGGGCATTGCTTCAAGACTGGATCTAGTTTCCTCCTCTGCCCCTAGCCCGTAGTTTTCAACTTCAGCCTGCACACTCTCTTCTCCACCCACATGTCACATCCCCCCATCTCCATGAAATAGAATCTCTGAGTGCATGGATGTCAAAACAATGTGCTAATGTGGAATCCAGCCACCAAGTTTGCTCTGAGCACAGCTATTGCGAAATCCAACCTATTTTATCACTCTGTCTTCGCGCTGGATTTAGCAGCTCCATAATTCCACACCTCTGTCAACGAGACCCTCATTATGCAGGCTTCTAAACATTTTACTTGAGGAAAGAATAAACAACATATTTAGTCCTAATGAGGTGAGATATTGCTTTTTTATTTGCATTACTGTTTAATGATTGCGCTATCTCCCGCACTTGGAACTCAAGAAGCTTGTTTTGATGGATGGGGCTTTTCAGTGCGCAGCTCTTGTAGACAACCAGTAACTTGCATAGTGCAGTTTGTCACATGTTCTAGAAGTGTGGCTTCTAAACATAGCGACACGGAGAGCCGCTGGCCTATTCGCCATGGTTGCTGTACAGGTAGTAACACTACTGATTTTGTTTGTGTTTCAACATAAATATTTAAAATGGAATGCTCACGAATGAGAGAAATTTCATCACAACAGAAGAGGCTGGTGTTTCTTCTCTTTGCTATGTAAGAGGTGTCAAATCCCCAACCATTTAAAATGTGGTCTCTGGTCCTCATTCCTTCTCTTTCTCCCTGTTTCTGTGTGTCCGTAAGAGACCATTGACTTAAGCTAATGTGATTTGGTGCCAGCTTGCAAAATACAGTCATTAATGTTTTAGTCACTCCAAACTATTCATGACTGGCAGTAGCAACTTTCAACCTTTAAATCGAAAGTGTTGGGAAACAATAGAAGAACTACAAAATTGATCTCAAAACAGGTCAAAATGCAAAGGCACAATAAAAAGAATCAAGTCTTGGCAGGCAGATAGTCTTAGATTTGAATTTCAGTTATATCACCTAGTAACTTTACAAGAGTGAGCTTGGTACTGAGTTTATTACTTCATGAATAATCATGTATTTTATCCATAAATGGGGATTTAAAAGACAGAGATCTCAGTGAGTCCAAGGGATATTAGGTACTCAACACATCTGTGTGCTCATGATTCTTAAAATACCACATCACCATGAGACAGGTGCTTAGGTAACTAATACGCCTATGATAGATGTCTCTGGGCGTTGCAGTTAGAGCCACTCCGCTGCTGAGAAGCTAGAGGTTCAAAATCGGGGAGAAGTGCCCTGGAAAATCACCTGGGTGCCCTACTTCTGGAAAATCAGCCATCGAATACCTATGGAGCGCAGTTCTCTAACACGTGTGGTGTTGCTGTGAGACAGAATGCACAGGACAACAGCTCATCTGCTGCTGTGGGGGAAAGGCAGGGCCTTAGAGCTGAGCCTCCACAGTGAGACAGAAGAGGAAGAGCCTGTCTTTCTCTTCATATTTAATCCCTGAACTTCCAAAGCACAGGTTACTCTTTGCTAATGCACAAATGTTCCTCACGCCTAGGGAATTTTGAAGTGTTTGCAAATTATGTCCCTACCAGTGGTGAGAGGGTCCATGCTATTACATGGAAGTGGCTGTCAAAAATGCAAACCCGTCAGTGCTTTGAAATATGCTTGATCCCTTAAACCCAAAAAAAGTCATACTAGCCTAGAAGAGACCTTTCGTCAAAGGAAACTACAATAGAGACCTACTATTGATCTAGTGGATAAGGGAGGAGGAGCATAGATAACTCCATTCCGCCTCTACACAGAACTCCAGATGAAGAGTCTGGAGACCCAGATGCAAATCCTGATTAAATCATTAACATAGCTCTTAAGGGGAAATCAGTTTTGTTTATTTCAAACAGCTAAGAGAATCACAGGAGATAACGTAAGGGAGAGTGTGTAGCACAATCTAAAACATCTTCTGCATGCTGGGCTCTGCATCTTCTAGCTGAGAAAGACAAGATCATATTTCACTAGTGACTCCATGAATACTCATTGTTGCTCTACTTGGATAGCATTTCAGCAGTCCAGACATTGTGAGTTGTAAACAGTGAATTAGTCTTTTCTCCACAAATGCTTGGGGTGAGATACCAAAATAGCAACTATTAAACCCTCTCACGGCTAAAGGCAAGAGCTCAAAGACAACCCACCCTGAAATATCCATAATTATTTCTACTTATAGTATTTATCTAAACCATATCTGTGGTCCACTAGTTGTTAAAATAGAGAAAAGTAGATATTTGCAATTGATCCAAAGGTCTTGGTCTTCTTTGGATTCCATAATGAAATACCATAAAGCAAGTGACTTTAGTGAATGGAAGTTTATATTTCCTCAGTTTTGTGACTGTATCTATATTATCATTCATTTGTGTAAAACACCCACTCTAATCAGGCATGAGCTCCTATAATTTAACTGATAATATCTAGATATAATCCGTTACCCCAAGTGAGGGCACATACACTAGAGAGGGGAGGACTTTAACACATACTTTTTGAGAAGGGAAATCAATAAAGGGCAATAGATTTCACAATGAATATGCTGAATAAGCACAATGAGTAAGCAAAATATTTCTGAAATTATTTGAAATTCTTCATGGATAAGACTTGCTGATTCTGATCTCAATAAGACATCAGACATCCTTCTCTTCGAAAAAAGATCATATAGCTTGCAGGTTCCCAAGAGAAAATAATACATGCTTTTAATTTCTGCCTAGTGTCACTCTGATTCTATTTATTTGTGAATGGTATAACTTTTCCTAGGTAATATTATGAAATACAATATTCTCATCACCATTGCTAGCATAGAACCAGCAGGTGAAAATTAATTTTCTTTACTTATTCTACCTTCCTTTATGATATCTTTTTTTCATTTCTGTCCATGGAAATACATGGCTCATAGGAGGGCAGCATAAACCATAATCTAATGTTATTTTTAAAAACAGGCTTGGACCATTAGTCTAAAGTGGAATGAGAATGTCTTGTATAATAAATCTTTCTTTGTTAGGAGCTAGGTGAGAAGTTTTCAATGTATAGATTAGGTATTGTCTCTGATCTAATGTGATTCATTCATTTGCACATGTTCAGCGAATTCCTTTTATGTTCCAGAGACAATCCTAACTCCTGGCAACAATTGACTTGACTCAGATATGGTGCTCCTTTTTCTTTTAGATGGACCCAATAAATCCTGTGGCCTAGTGGTGTGTGCAATCATATCTGAAGACAGGTGGTGTAAAGGGTAAGTGGGGAGTGTAAGAATTAAGATTTGAGAACTGGTGGAAATGAGGCTATAGTGAGTGGGACTAACAAGAGAAAAACAATAGGAGACGTTTGATACCTTCTAAAAAGCACATCAAAAAAACTTCAGATGGCACTTTCCATAAATACTTGTAGCCATTTGAAGATGAACTTCAAATTTTTATAGCTGCAAGAAAATATCAAGTTTAATGTTTTGTATTATAGGAGACACAGCACATTGCTATGTGCAAAAGTAAGGATTGGCTAGAGATTTGAATTTGTAGGATATTTTGCCCCATTTCTTCATTATGTTTGGTATCCAGTAATCATAATTTGCAGTAAAAATAAAGTAAGACAAACCTTTAATAAAGGGGGAATTAAATGTTAAAATTTGTGCTTAAGACTGCAATTACAAAGGATTAGGTAGGTATTTGTGCCTGGACACTATGGAGAACTGTTTTCGTCTATGCTTAGTTAAATGCATGCAACACTGCTGCAATTTGTTGTGATTATAACCAACATGGTTGGCATCCTCTAAGCAAGAAATATGGGCACCACTTAGCATGTCTGAAATCGTTTCCAAGTTAGTTGCAATGAATTGCCAATTCTTATTTATAAGAAGGGCAGGGATTAGTTGAAACAGATTATTTGTGATTTATGGAAAGGTTATTGTGTTAAAAAAAAAACCACAGCTTGGAAATTTACTCATCTTAAGAATTCACTTTCCTTCCCCTAACTATCAATAACTATCAGGCATAATCTCTTTACAAAAGTGATATTTTATGTATCTACAAGGCATGGGAAAAGCATGGAAATCAACCTTTCAGAGAATTTACTCTTTCAACCTCTCAAGCTTTTATGCATTTTTCTTTTAAGGGCCATCTTTCTGCTCCTGCCTGGGGCAGGGTCACAGGGAGATGGTGACACTCTCATGCAAGCAATAGCAGCATTGCTGTCAGGCAGAACATGTTTCATCTCATACATGAATCTTGGAAAATGTGGCAACTTATTTGTCTAGTGTCTCTTTATTTCCAATCTACTGTCTATATTTCTTGATACCTTCAGTTAGCTAACCTCTATGCTTGTTACCAGCAGTGCTTCCCAGGGATTATTTTAAGGTTTTCAAATGTGAGTCCACATCAGAGATGCAAACTCTCACCTATCTCACTTTCTATGTAATTCTCTGACGATCTAGTAAAAAAATTTACCTTTCGACTTGGTGAGGAAATAAAAAAATAGTGGAAGGCTCATGTAGATATATATCACAGGCTTACACAGAACATAAAACCAAGTCTTTTCTACAGCATAAGGAGATTGGTGCTATGCATACTGAGGAATTAACAGATCTGATAAGAGGACACAGTAATCTCTTGGATACACTATAGACACTGTGGATGCTTTTCTATAAGTCCATGCAATATAGTACAATTAAGGTAGGTAGAGTATTGGCTACTCTGTTTCTGTTCAAAATATCAGTTTGTTCAGGGACAGTATACTCATCAAAAGTATATCATGAAAGTACAGAAAAAGAAAAAGAGAGATTGAGAGAAGAAACTAGAAACAGAAAAGAAAGAACAATTAAACAAAAAATAAGGAAGACCTGGAAGAAGCAGTGTTATGTATATTAATCACAGCCTCCATGCTTTAAACCACCAGCAGCTCCAAAAGATAGTAAAAATTTTTGTTTGCTTGTTTTCATGGAGACTTATCAGAAACCACAAAGAGCAGTTCTGGTCTGTCATGTGGGATCATTATGATTCAGAATTGAATCCAGGGCAGTAAATTTGAAGTTATAACTGACAGGGTCATTAGAAAGTCAAGTCCATAAAAATTCTACCTTCTAACAACTTTCCTAGTAAGTTATCTTATGGGTCTCCATTCTTATTCACAAAAATGTGCCCACATTCATTTCTCATAGACATTTTGATCTTTAAAATGGTACATACATATAAAATATTCTAAAAGTTGGCTGTGAATTTCTTTTTTCTCTTTTTCTTAATGCATATCAATAGACTTAGCTCAAGCTTGAAATATAACACTAGACATTGAAATCAATGTATAAAAATTATCCATAGCTATGATATTCCCTCATCCTATTATTTGGTTCATCTTTTATGCTATTATACCCCTTTCTTTGTGGTGAGATTGTGATTGAGAGAAAGGTTATTAGCCATGGATCACACTGGAGTTGGGTCTGGACTTGGAATGGAGACTTCCCTATTGCATACAATGAGCTCTTAAGAGTTGAGCATAGAGAAAATCCACTGAGACTCTCAAGGTTTGGATGTGAAACATGACCAAGTTGAAATGCTAACAGGCACAAGAGTCAAAGTCAAATATTAGGTCTGTTTCCACTGAACACAAAATTGATACTGGTGAGCATCAGTAGAATAGGAATAAACATGACATTCTCAAGGTAACTAATCTTTGTGGATATTATTGATTTATCTTTAAAATCTAAGATTGAATGGACTAGAGGGCGGAAACTGTTAAGATAGATTAGACATGTCTGTTAAGCATATACTGATATTCCTGGCAGTTATTACAAGCTTAAACAACCGCAAATGTTTCTTTTAGAAATATTGTTTGACATGCCACAATTGTTTAACATGCTTGACTACTAATCATAAAGATTTAAGTTCATGCAGTGATATTTTGGAATAAAGGTGAGGTGTTTGACTCCCATAAAATCAGGCACTAAATACCTGACTGAGCACAATTCTTCTCTGATTGATATATACAGTGTCCCCATGAGTGAAGTAGATGAAATATGAACTGCTTTTGTTTTTAATTTTTCTGTTGTTGTTTTTAACTTCTCTCAGACGACTAGATTTTATGTGCCTCCAGTTGATGAACAAAGCTGGGGGAAACCTTAAAATGATCTAGCTTGCATTTGGGTTGCTAAGAACATCTATGAAAATCCTGTTCCTAAGATTAGGGTTAGGAAAAAGAAAGCAAAAAGAAAAGAAGAAGAAAGTCCTATTCCTTGGCTGCACATTAAGTTCACCTAGAGAAATGTTTTTACTTTTGTTTGGCTTGGTTTGATTTTAAATAAACTAATGGATAGACCGCTTCTTAAACCAATTTAATAAAATATCTGGAGTTTAGATCAGGCATCATTATGTGTTTGAAGTTTATTTATTTATCTATATATTTGTTTGTTGATTTTGATGCACAGGAAAGGTGGAGAGTCACTGGCCTAAATCTACCAATCCTGAAGGTCAAGCTCACCCTTTGACAGAGAACTGGCATTCATCAACTGATCTGTCAAATATATAAAACCTTTATCACAATGAAAGAAGAATACTTAAATACCAACTGTTCATTATGTTTTTCAATATGTTAATGAATTAATTCAGTGACCATTTTTTAACTGCATCGTGACACTAATCTACCACTACTAGGTTATGAGTAAACATAAACTCACAAGCATAAATAGGATATCTTGTTGCTTAAAACCCAAATCACCACTCCTCTCTATCAACTGCTCAATGAAAGAAGTCAGTGATAGTCCAAGGCCAGTTCAGACCTTTCTCTGACCCTCGCCTTGTGCTCCTGTCTTCCACAGATGATCTCTCCTTGGCTTGAAATATCTGTGCCTTGCTTGCTATGTTCTGCACATAAACATTTGTCTATGTAATTTCACAGCCATTTCCCCTTTATATTTCTCCAGTACATTTCATCTTGACAGTGTTATCTGAATCTTAGCCTTGGATAGGTGTTTGCTCTTCAAAGAGCAATCTTGTTGACAGTTCCAATCTCCTAGTTCAATGGTAGAACGCCACTCCATACCTATATACTCTAGGAAATAAGAAGTGAGTGCATACCTGAACCATAAAAGTATTTTCTACATGCAGGAAACCATCCAATGCTAAACTTACTCGAATCTCAACTGATCTCCTAAATGCATATGAAATGCCCACAAAATCTCTGTGGTTCCTAAATTTGGCTCTGTGTCTTCAGAACAACTGAAGGAGAAAAGGATTTAAAAATAGGAGTCTTAGGTAACACTCCAGGGTAACTGAATCAGAGCCTCATCATGAGTCAGAGTCTAAGTATCATATTTTTGAAAAACCCACAAATGATGTTGACACACAGCAGGTCAAGAAATGCAGCAATAATCTTCCTAGGAAAGGGAAGAAACACCTTATCTACAACAGATTTTTCAACCCACCAGGATCTCCAAACTTCTCCTCTTTGGAGATTAAAGGAGGCTTATAAAATTAATTTCCTTGTCTTTCCTAGAGAAGAGGGAGGCAAATTCAGTGAACAGATGCTGATTTTGCTTGGTGGTCATAGATTGTTAAGACCTTAACTTATCCTTTTGCTGTATATTTTGCCCGGGGGATTTTAAAATTTAATGATATACTTTTGGTTGAAAGATTTTCAACATAATTTATTATAAGATAATAATCATAGCTCTCTCCCTGAAAAAAAACCATTACTCATCTCAAAAGTATATTAGAAAGAGAGAGAAAACAAAGTAGTATAAAAAAACAGATCAAGCAGACAGACAATAATGGATCAGCATTTTCAGTTTGAAAAGGAAAATAAGTGTCATCTACCTCTGAAGATTAACAGGTACCCCTTAATTTATTTAAAAACCTGGTGACTAGTTGCATAATTCCATCACATCTCCCTGAAACTATTTGTGTTTTCTGTGGACACAGTATGGGGTTTCTCAATCGCTCTTACATCCCTCTTTAATTACACAGCAGGGTACCATGTGCTTCACTCTCCTGCATGGGCAACTCAACTCGTAGTCCATTGTGCTCGACACAGGATGAGGCCTCTCCATTTCTGCAAAATAGCTTTCTCATAGAAATTTCATCGGTAGACTAATGGTTTCACTGCAGATTGTCCTTCCCAAGTGGAAATACCACACTTTTGCTATTAAACTTCTTTCTTCTTCTCTTTACCTAAGTCACAATTCTTTCATCTGCCAAAAAATCTGTAGTGGTTGGGTTGGAACTAAAATTACACCACCTCCCCCCGCCCCCAATTGCAGTATTAGAGCAGTGTCTTCTTTGTAAGATTATGTGAATCCATTCTGTGTTGAAAATTCCACTTCATTTTTTGTCTTCTTTGGTTCCAAAATTTTCAGGTTGTATTCCCTTTAAAAGCTTTTTCATTAAAAAAACGGAAGAAGAAAGTCTCCTAGAATTTTCCTGATTTACACATGGATTACATTTGAATTGGACTCATTCATGTTTTGAATCAAGTTTGAGTCAGTGTTTTTATTCTAAAATTATAGAAAGAAAATACATTTTAAAAATAATTGCAAGCTGGCTAGACTACAAAGTAGAAACCTGTTTTCAAATTTTTACTTAGCTAATCAATGCACATGGTTTCAATTTATTAGCAGTGAAGATATTATCATATCAGAGCAATATACACTAATAGTGTCAGTATTTTTTCATTTGTTTCTTTTCCATTCAACCGCCACCAACTCCATAAAGTCATCTTGTAGTGATTGCCAACAGACAATCTAAACAGGAAGACATTTTTTCTATCCTCAGAAATCTTAACATTAAGTAGAGCTAAAAAAAGAGAGAGAGAAACTTAATAGAATAATGTTTTTAGAATACAGTGCATGTAAGATGTGGGATAGCATGTGCTATGCAAGTTTAGAGATGAAGCAAATTCATTTTATTAGGGTAGGTGAGTGAGGGGAATCCCTATGACAGTTTTCATTTCTTTCAACCATCAACTCTTACTGTCCTTTAGGGACATGATAACCAACAATCTTTAAGTTGCAGACGTATTCCATAGTTTTCATAATGTTTTCTAAGGAAAGAAAATTAGATTGCTCTAGCTACTTTACTGTAAAGAGGTACAAATAAATACAACTACCTCTGTTGTCTCCTGTGATCTCTGAGAGTTTGAAACAGTGATTCAAGCCATCCTAATTCTGCCGACAAACACTTTGTACTGAGGAAGACATTTTTAGGCTGTTGTAGTTCTTAGGAAACCAGAAAGGTATCCACTCATTCTACCTCCACAGCTGATTAATCCTGCTAGCATTATCTGGTTGTGTGACCACAAGTATATCTGCTTTCTTGCACCGTTCACTTTATGCATTAACTTGAGCCTACTGTCTGTCATGCAGAGTAGAAAAAAAGAAAAACAACAACTCACAGGAAATCAGCATTTAAAATTCAAGCCTGGAGCATGATATGGACAAATTAAGGATGCCAAGCAGTATCTGCTGATCCTACAACTGTCAATCAATAGCTTTCTCGGATTCTCCTTTGGCACGAGAAAAAAAGAAAAAGAAAAAAGAAAACGTCGAAGCTTAGCCAAAGTGGGACCGACGATGACAACAGTGACAGAGCCTTCATTGCAAAGAAGACAGTTTAGTTAGCTCTTGTACTGAACTCTTAAAAGACACATATGGAGTAAGCACGGTCTATGAATGAAGCATGTGTGAGCTTCAGGAAGAGCTGGCCAAAGTGCTTCAGTGCGTGGATTGTAGATAAGTCAGTGTGAACATGTGGCACCGTGTGAAGAAAACGTGATCGTGCCTATCAGAATGAGCCGACATCATAATCTTATTTGACACATTAAACACAACTTTCAATTCTGAGAGTACTGATGATGAAATTCTGTTCACAATTGTTTCATGATAGCCAGGCCTGAAATTTCCTCTCAAGAAAGACTTAAAAGAATCACTATCCCTGTTTTTGGATATCGGTTCATCACATATACTGCCTATAAAGTTTTGGTTTTTATTTTAGATTCTGACTACAAGTATTGAAGCTGACATTATAAGACACATTCACAAGGCTTAGCATATGATTTCAGTATCAAACATTTTGAGGACATTGTATGTTCTTTGTTTTTCATTCCTCAGCTTCTTCGTAAGTATCCACATTGAGTAAAATTTGTTCTTCAACTTTTTTTTCTCTTCTCAACTCCTACATGTGCAGTTCAAAGACATTGGTTATCTGCTTCATAAGGTACAATCAATGTGGATATTGCTAAATTGCTTTGAATACAGCCCCTGTCCTTAAAAAGGAGCCCCCCTCCCTGGCATACATGTTTGACTGTGAGTCACAAGGTCAGAAATCAACATCACCAGTTGCTTCATGGGAGGGAGCTGAAGTTTTCTACTCCCATAAAGAATTTCAGCCTCAGAAAGCCCCAGGGGCAGTTCTACCACTTCATAAAGAGTCACTATTTGTCAGAATCTATTCAATGGCAGTGAGTTGAGGTTTTGTTTTTCTCCTTAAAAATCTTACCTGCTATTTAGATTAGCTGCTGTCTATGTGAACTCATACATAAAAGAATGCAACACTCATGGAAATTTTACTTTATTAAACTTCTGTTTAGTTTAATTGTGATTTCAATGCCCAAAGATTAATTTTGAGCAACTAATTCTAGGGTGGAAAGAGTCCTGGCATGCAGTAGTGTATGTTAGTTCAGGTAGACTAGAAAAACAAACTCATGGACAATCACATGTGTATAAGAAAGAATTTCATATCAAAGAGTAGTTGTACATTAACAAAACACCCCAGCCCTGTCGAGATCAAGTTCATAAGCCCGAAATTAGCCCATATGTCTGATACCAATCTATAAAGTCCTCTTCAGATCATGAAATACATGCAATTATGCTGAATGCAGGAAGATCACAGGCCACGAGGTGGAAAGTCCTATGGATCCAGTGGCATTGTAAGCATCTCAGTGCTGGCAGGGGTCTCCAAGTGGCTCCTTCAGTACCTAGGGCACAGGACCTATGAGTATGGTGCCATATGTCTTGTCAGTAGAGCATCTCTCAGAGAGTGAGCAGAGAGAAAATGAGTCTTCTGTCTCCAAGGAGGAAATATTGGTAATCCCAGAATTCTCAGGAGAAGGCCATGTCCATGGAGAGGCCCCAATTGACATATTAGACTCCATCCCTTCACTCCTTTCAAGTCCCAAACTGACCCCAGATTATATAACTACCACAAGTCATTACCTGTTAGTTTAAAATTATCAGGAACTCCCAGGAAAAGATGATGCTTTGAACTCCTAGTAAAGTGTGACAGTCTCAGAAACACACAGGAATCCTTCTAGTTTGAACTTTAGTGTCTCTATGAATCAACTAGATGCTCACGAGAGAATGAATGAGATTTAAGAGTCACCAAACTCTCAATGGATCCAGTAAATTTAATTTCCATAAGAAATTGAAGTTCTGGCTGAGCCCCGTTGGCGTAGTGGTTGTGCATGGGACTGCGGCCCACTGGGATGGAGGTTCAATTCCAGCAGTGGGGCTGGGCCTCCTACTCCCACCACCGGAAAGCAGTGATTCCCCCCCGCAAAAAAAATCTAAGAAATTGAAGTTCCTTCCTCAATATCTATCTATTGGGTCCTTAATCAAAATACAAATTATGGAAACCAAGTATCATCTCCCCCTTTTATTTCTTTTTTCTGGTCTTTTTTCAGAAGAAGTAGTTGTTCATAAGAGAAACATGCAAACTTGTGTTGACTGAAAGTGTCTTACAGAACAGAAGAGAGCTTCACTTAAGAGTTTCTGAGATTGTGACTCTACAGAAATAAAAACCTCCACATTCTCCCTGCAATGTGGCTGATGCTTTGAAACTGCTCACCTTCGCACTAACTGCCCCAAAAAGCCTCTCGTTCATAGAGGAAATTTAATCTGCACCACACTCGCTCCTATGATTTGTGTGTCATTTTTCCTTCATGGTTCTGAGCAAAGATGTGCAGACATCCTTAAAAACGCTTTAAAGATCTACCCCCCAAATTAGGAGGTAGAACCAACTCAAAACCATGCTTGCTGCCATAGAGTTGATTCTGATGCATAGCACCCAGAACTGCCCCTACATGTCTCCAAGACGGACACTCTCCATGGGAACAGATGGCCTCCTCCGTGCCTCAGAGGGAGCACAGAAATTGTAAACGCAACTTTAGGTCAATTGGCTGGATAGATCTATGAAGTCATGACCTTAAACCTTTGGTCTCAAAGGAGAATTCCATAAAGTTACTTATATGAAATAGACACTTCAGTCAGGAGTTTGTTTTTAAGGTTAAAAAAGATCAACCTGGCATCCATTATGGGGTGGGGGTGGGGGTGGGTTGCTTCTGTAGTTGTAAATTTATATGTCACCCATCCCCCAATTTTCCCTTCTTTCTGAAGTACCATTTAGTGGTAATACTTGTACAGATTTAGTCAAACAGACACAGAGAAACATCATCCTTAATGCTGAAGGACTTCCCCCAAGATAACTGAACTTTCCTCTTGAATTCAACATGACACCGGTTCTAATCGGGCAAAAATGGCCCTACATCAGCTTCCTGATCATTGGTATATTTAAGCCCATTGTATCAACTTTTGGGTCAATGTTTCTCATTGAAGGCTTCTATCAGTCTTATTAGCCCTATTTTATTAAACATAAAGCCTTTTCAATCTACTGGTCTTCCCTAGTGATGTATTCCAAGAACGTGAGTTGAAATAGTACCACCCTTGCTTCTGAAGAGCAATATGGTTGTATTTCTTCTCAGACTTTTTTGTGGTTGCTCTTTTAGCAGCCCAAGGCACATTCAACTTTCTTTGTCAACACCACAGTTTAATATACCATTTTTTTTGTCTTCATTCCTCTCATCCAATCTTATTACACATGTGAGACAATGGACTGTTAATTCTGTGGGCGTTGATTGTAATTCCAAGTTACTTGAGTTACTATGTGATCCAACTCTATACCTAGGTAGATGCCTGTGGTATTTAGGATTATGTCATATAGACACTCCCAGTGAGGGGAAAAGTCATATCTGTCAATCAAATTGCAGCCTGAGGACAATTCCTTGATGTCCATAGCCTTTTGATATAAGAGGGTTAGACACTCAACACGATCTCTCTCTATGTCATTTCAATTTCATCTTAACTGAAACTTCACTGGGACTCTGTCCGCTGCCATGTTTGGCCCCGCATGATTACCCAACCGTGAAAGTTGTCAGAACTCTGCTCCACTTTCACCAACATTGGATTCACAAAACTCAGCACTCATCAGTCTGTGATCTTCATGCATTCTGGATCATCAGCTTTCAGATTCTTGAGTTTGAAGAGGGATTTATGGACTAATGCTGGACTTAGGGACTTGAATTGAACTTGGCTGAAATACCATCCTGATATACTCATATAATTCTTGATATAAAATTCTTTCTTACACAAATATTAGTGTCATTGGATTTGTTTTTTCTAGATAACCCAGCCTAACACACATACCCAAGAGAAATATTCCACACAAAAACTTACCTAGGGGTGTTTATAGTCATATAGAGAGTGCTACTTAGCCATAAAAATGGCTGCTAACAATACCTACACATGCTCCAACATGAGTAACCTTGAAAATTTTATGCTAAGTTGAAAAAAGAGGCAAAAGGTCATCTATTTTAAGAGTGTAGCTCCTTTTATATATGAAGTGTCCTGAGTAGATACTGAAATGGCATTAGTGATTTCCAGGAGTTGGGGAAAAGAGAATGAGAACTTAAGGAGTATGATATTTATTTTTAGAGTGAAAAAATGTTCTGTGATGGTGATTTTGCAAATTGTGACTAGGGAAAAAGTACTAAAAGATTCACTCTAATAAAATTAAAATGGTAGTTTTATCTTATTTTTTAATTTACTAAAGAAAATATTTCAAATATAATATTTAGAAATATTCTCAGAAGCTGATTAACACATTCAATTATAATTAGCTGATGCAGATACTTTTAAGTTTCCATTACTAAAAGGTAATGCAAATTCATTCTACACTGTGCAGCAGCTAGTCTTTTCCCCATTATAGGCAAGGGATTGTCTGATAAGGTAACATGAAAACTGCTCATAAACAGCTGCTTGAATTTAAAGAGAGAGTGGACTTGGCTGTTTAGTATGAGAATGGGCTGTTCTTCTGAATTAAACAAATGTAAACATTTTTATCTCAGATCATTGGATTTTAAGGAATAATGGACTTTAACTATAGCTTCCAGTTATATTCATTTAAATTCAAATTTGTGGCTAAAATCAAAACTCTTTCAAGCAAATTAAATAGACGCACAAATTTATGTCTATGTCTACAGCTCTGGAGGTAGAGCTCCTCGATGTAATTAAATCCTTCATCATTTGGATCCATTCTAAGAGTGTTCTAATTGTACTCACACTGCAAACTTTCAGGCAATAAATCACGAACAAGAACTGCCTCCCTTTAGTATGATTACAACTCTGCTTCGACGTGAATGTGTTTTCTCTCCGGGCTCACTAATGCTTTTCGTTGTCGCAGCATATCAAATTCCTTCTGAACGAAATCATAATGGAATGCATGGCACATCCTTCAAGATGTATTTGTTCCTAGGTATTTAGGAGAGGCTGAATGAAACAACATCAATAAAATAAACACACTACAATTGATAGTGTCTGAGATGAACCGTTTTTCATCCCCATGCATTCATTCATTCACTTGACATTTACTCAGTGATTACATGCTGCTTAGCTAGATGCTGCTTTTGACAAGGAATTAAAGTTTAACATTCTTTGCTTTCAAGGAGACCACACTATCTTGGGGGAAGCAGAAGCAAAAATAGAAATAATGATAACTTAATGGGGCAAGCACATTCGGCAATCTGTCAGAGTGAGCAAACGCAGGAGGAGCACATTGCTTAACCTGGAGGAGGGGGGAAGGTTTCCCAGAGGAGGAAAGACTGTTTCGGTGCAGAAGACGAGGTGCAGAAGACGAGGGATTGAAGACACAGGAAAAAGGCAGGGCTACTAGGTGCAGCCTTGATAAAGGTGCGCAGGTAAGAAACAGCACAGAGTGTGATCAATCGCAAGATGTTTTGTCGAAAGCAAATGGACAGATGGAGGACTTTGTACGCCATGTTACAGGATTTGAGAGGTCCCAGGTAAATCGTGGAATATCCGTGAGGAGTTTTCAACAACAATGGCCAGATTGATTTAGAAAAAGTACCTTCTGAGGGGTAAGGAATTTCAGGTGGGGGGAGATTAGAACATTTTGGAATGAATATTCTATATGGAATTTATTTCTCATGCACTGTCATGCAACCCTGAAAAAAATCTAGGCTATCTCATCTCTACAGCTAAGGGTTCACAAATGGAGAAAAATGACTTTTAAAATCTTATGTACTATTTTTTTCAAAGGAAATCCTTTTTGAGTTAAGAGTAGATAATATGCCATCTAAAAGCAATTAAATCTATGGGCATGACTTTAGATTGACTATTGCTACCATAAAGGACTTAATCTATAGATAAATAATTACAAGGAAGGTCAAGGGACTTCATGTCTCATGTCCTACATATTTGGTTGCAGTGATATTTCTGGATTCTCAATTCCAAAGGAACCCCCAATATAATACATATTTACGGAAATTTTGAAGAAGTAAAAAGAATAGAAAACTCCGCAACAGTCATTTATTGCACCCACACTCACAAAAAGTCAATCAAGAAGGTATCTGTGTGTTTGTGAGTAGGTGGGTGTCTGTTTGAATTTAGACAGTTTTAGTGTCTGCATTACATTGACCATCAGTGTGATCATCTCAAATATTATAAAAGATCATAGCGCACAACCAGTTGGCAATGCCATCAATTGCTTTGCTGTGAATCATGAATACAGATATAGCCAGAGGATAAAGTGGAAAAGAGTTGAGAAAAAAAAAAGATAAAGCATAAAAGCACAGACTCCTCTCCCCCCTCCTCTGAAAACTTTCATCTCATAAATTGAAACAGGGTTTTATTGTCCTGAACAAAATCCCTCCTTTCTCAGAGGAAAACACCATGAAAATTAACGTCCACCAACATCGATGTTTGTTTGAAGTAAAGAGTCTATTATAACTCCATTAGATGAGAATTGCTTGTGGCATCAAATTACTGTGGGAAACCAGTCCATGCCCCGCCTTCCCATACACACATTGCTAAGACCCCGTAGAGAATCCATTAGTGGGACCCAGAGTCACACTAGCTTATAATTTTTCTTTGCCTTAGGAAAACAGTAGCCTGTAGTTTTTCTTTGCCTGAGGTTTTAAAAAGACCTTCTCTGCCTATGGCTCATGCATGTTGTCACAGTCCCAAGTCCAACTCAAATCTTAGTTACCCACTGAACACCTTCTCAAGATAAGACTACTTACTGGAAGCACCTTCCTTGCTTTATAATAGTTTGTCTAGTGAGTCAGGAATTTCTTTTAACTTAGATTTTAGTCTTGATCTTCCAGTGTAATTTATTGTGATTTCATCAAATAAAGAGTCTGAAATATTTGATTTTACTTTAAATATACTTTCCCATCAAAAGCTTCAGATGGAGGGTATAGGCTTTATACCAATGATATGGACATTTAACCCCTATGTGTCAAACAGATTATTGGACATTATGGAGAGTCATATTTAGTGATCGGGTATAATATTCAAATGCATTAAATTAAAGTACTTCAGCCTGATATTACTTTGAAATACTGTATTCATTTAGTGCTGGATATAAAAAGTCAATGTAATTGAACTATTATCGATTATTTGTGTTAGTGGAGAAAAAAGGATAGATATCTTAGGCAAGGGAAATTTATGTATTTAAAAGTCTTTTCAATTTAAAACTTATCGCCCTGAAGCGATGTTAAAGTTGATGATAACAATGATTTTGAGTTTATTGTATACTAATTCTTCTTGGACAAACAATAAAAGAGCATTGTTCTCCCAAGTGAGACCTGTGTCATATTTGTAGGGTCTTTAATATATTACAAGTTTGCTTCTTTCTTCTTAATGATTCTTCTTTTGGAGAGGATAAGGAGTTTAGTGGAACAAGGAAAGGAATATCATGAAGTTCATTGTTTTCGATGTGGCAGCTTATCTCCTTGTGACCTTCGAGCCTTGGATAATTGCCCTTTTGAATATTTGGTATCATCAAGCATGATGGAGGTTCTAGCACCATAGCAGTCTTTTATAAGGTAATCAAACAAGTAAAAGCTACTTTGAGGTCAATTAAAGATTACCATATTCAGCTAATAAGTAGTTAATAATCAGCAATATTTAGCATAGCTGACCACTCAAATGAAAATTTTCACTTGGCACTACTCTCTAGGTTATTTTTCTACTTCTTTGTTCTCATCTTTTTTTATTCTGGCTGTCTCATTACCACTTTGAAACACTAGAATATATTAGAAATCAGTCCTGAGATCATTTCTTTCTCTATATTTCCACAATCTCATGGTGATCTCATCTCCTAGTTATAAATACTACATTTGTGCCCCTAATGCACAGATTCATAAGGTCACACTGACCTCTCTTTGAAATACGCTGATACACCTGTTTCATTGCTTCCACTTTATTGTGCTTTTCAGATTTTGTGTTGTTCACCTCCCTACACTCCACCCACTCATGTATGGCTAACATAGAGGTTCTCAACCTGCAGGTCACAACCCCTTTGGGGGGTCGAAAAACCCTTTCATGGGAGTCATCTAAGACTATACGAAAATCAGATTTCTGAAGGTCTTAGGAACTTAGACACTGCTCCTCGGTCTGCCTCCAGGCAAGTCCGCCCACATGCAGATACACCTACCTATGAGTACCCAGCATGAAGACTGTTACCCGTGCTACATTATGCTTCAAGACGAAATTTCATTTATTTCTCATTAGAAATAACTATTTCACAATATGTAACAGCACATTGTTTTTGTGATTTATCACTATGCTTCAATGATTCAGTTTATAACAATGAAAATACATCCTGCATATAAAGTATTTACAGGATGATTCATAACAGTAGCAAAATGACAGTGAAGAAGTAGCACTGATAATAATATGATGGTTAGGGGGTCACTACCACATGAAGAACTATATGAAAGGATTGCAACCTGAGGAGCTGGGGGACCACTGGATTAGTGGAACTCATGTATGATTGAGTAAGTCTTCTGGTGCCATTTTTCCAGTGGCATGTGCTCACCTCATATCTGTGTCACGTTTTGCCCATTCTCACAAAATTTCAAACTTTTCCAGAAGACTATCATACAATGAATGGAAAATAGTGTATTGCAAACACAACTTTTATTTGAACATGGAAACCAAACTAATCATGCTACTCATGTTATTGTGGTGGTCTGAAATAGAACTGACAACATTTCCAAGGTATGTTTATATTCAATTGTGTATTCTTATCCACATCCAATTATCATTTCAACATCAAGTCTTGGAGGTCTAAAAGGTACCTCAAAACTAGTTTTTATAAAACTAAACTCTGGATTCTTCACTCTGAAATATCTCCTTCCTTAATTCCTCTAATCAATAAGTACAGGTGTCATTCTTCAAAGTGTTCAGAATAAAACACTGGAAAGCCTTCTTATTTACTCCTTTTCTTTCACATATACCAGAATAATGAACTCCATTGTTGGTTCTAACTTCCAAATATATCCAGGATCCAACCACTTCTCGCCCATACCACGCTTAGCCGTCATCCAAGTCGCTATTATATTGTGACAGAATATTGCAATAGCCTGCCATTATTCTTTATTTATTCCAAGGAAAATAGATATGGAAAATTAAGTTTAAATAGTTCTGATAGCATTCCATATTATTCAGAAAAGTCCAATTTATTATTTTGTACAGGAACACATGGGCTCTAATTCCTGTCCATTTCTGAATAACTTTTCCATTCAGCTCTGTTCCTATAAGTGTCTCCTAATTGGTCCTAGGATGTTCCAAGAACATCACCAACACAAAGTCTTTATAATTTATGAATTCCTCTATCTGAATCCACACCAATGCCTATATGTAGTAAGAGGGTAGTTTTTAAAATATTGCTGCTAGGAACCCAATTCATGCACATATAGATTTATTCCAAATAAGCCATGTTAAATGTTTCTGTGGTCAGTGGATGACTGTAGACAAATTCTCTCAATAATATAGTGTCTTCGTCTCATTGAGTTGTCTTCAAAAGGAAAAGTCAACTCAGAACACATTACTAGGGAATCTGCTGGGTTAGTTAAATTCAAAGCAAAAAGGTCAGCTCAGAATATTATGATGACTGGGGGATTTCAATGGGCTTATCTTTACAGAGTTTCAAAGGGCACAAGATAGTCATAGGATCTTGTATGGAAGAAGCTTTCAGAAAATTAAAGACTGCATTGGTGAGAACAAGACCAGGGAAGTTGGGCTGAGGATTCCCCTAGCCCCACCACCCCTCCTCCTTCATAATAATGCACGTTCTCATTTCTAAAAGGTAGCCAAGGTTGTGTTTTGAGTTTTGTTGGGAAACTACCCCAGTCACTTTTCCCCTTCAGACTTTTGTTGTTGTTGTTGTCCTAACTTAAAGAAAATTGAAAAGGAGCATGGTTTGAGTTCTTTGAAGATTCCAAAACTTAATTTTGACATGATATAAATAGAAGAATGCAGAATTCCTCAGGGAAGTGTTAGAGTGATGGAAACACTGCTTTCAGAAGTAATTGAGGGTGAAGGATAGAAAGCACTTTTGGTTTTCTAACTCCACATCTTTTCTCACTTCATTATAATGTTTTGCTTTTGCTTTATCTTCCTACAGGAAGTCTTCTGTTCCACCTAATTATGCCATCATAGTTTCTTTCATTTTGTTTCAGTTAAAGTACATTCAAGAGAAAGTTTCACAGTATCTGTGTTTCTCTTCTTTCTCTGTATTTTTTTTTCTTTCTCTGTCTTTTTAATAACCTTGATGTCATTCCACAATTTCTCTGTTTTCAATGAGTAAAGCCATTCTTGAGATGTTCTACAAATTCAGGTGAGGCATGCTCAAAGATCAAACTTTGGGTCTTATGGGTTCGTTTTAATTTTCACTAGATTTAATTTGAATTATAATTTGAGAAATTGAAGATCTGTTCTGTCAACAGTTCAAGGTATTGTTCTGATTGATGATATTATATTTTTCGATCTTCTTTACCCACAGATCCTTGTGGGTTCCACCAGGTAAACTTTATGTGTATAGTTACCATCAGTGTTGCTAAAAAAGGACTTTGTTAAAAAAAAAAAAAGGAATTTGCAATAAAGGAGTCATTGGTCTTTCAAAATGTTCTCATGTTATCTCCAGTGTCATTTCTAACAGCAAGGCATATTTCGCATCTACTGATCAATTTTTCTTACCAATCACCAATAATACTCAATACACCTTTTGCTTGTATGTTTTATCAAGTTCAGGCCAAAGAAGATGGTAAGTATCTTCAATGACTTCGTATTTGGTCTTAGTGGTTAGCATAAAACTGAATAAGTGTCTCATTAACTGGTATTCCTTGTAGGCACATGGATATTCTCTATCACTGAGAGTGTTGTCTTCTGGATAAATCTTGAAATGTGCTTTTTGACAATGAATGTGACACCATTTTTTTCAGTTGCCCATTTCTAGTGTGGTAGATAATATGATTATCTAATTTAAAATGGCCAATGTCCGTTTTTTCTGCTCACCAACACATAGAATATCAATTTCTTTTTATTGTTGATAACCTCTAATTTTCCCTGCTTCCGATTTCATACTTGCTGTATTTTTTGGTTGTTTTTGTCTTTTTTTGGGGGGGGGGGACATCACTGCACTCTGATGATTGTGGGAGCTCCTCTACTTGCCCTATATTTAATGGGCATGATGCACCCTTTTGTCTTGTTTTGAGTCATGCCATATCAACATGTGCAAGTCCATAGGGAAATTCCCCCCCCCTTTTGGCTGCCCACTGAAAGATCATCAGCTGACCATGCCAGCTGTCCCTCAAGGGAAGCAGCCCTACTGTCTCTAACTCCCCAGGGCCAGTTCTGTCCTCTGCTGTATGGTGACTAGAAGCTGGAGTCATCTAAAGAGAAATGGAATTTTTTCTTGGAACAATTCACTTGATCCATCATGAAGGCTTATTCCACTGTGAGGAAGCAGCTCTACACGGCTGGGTAACAGAATCAAAAGTCCAGCAGATTGAAACTATCACCCCTGCTTTTGGAAGAAAGATGAGTTAGTCTACTTTCATAAAACTTTGCAGCCACAGAAACCCTACAGACCCATTTGATTCTGCTTTGTAGGGTTGTTCTCCATTGGAATGACTCTGGCCATATAGCAAAATCCAAATTGGGTTTTTGGTTTTCCTATCTGGATCCTTCTCTTCCTGTACAGCTAGAAGGCAATGTTCTGCTGCTATTGGTCAATCTTTAAAGTATCTTGCCCGGTCCTTCCTCCTAGTCTGACTGATCTCTCACGCCTGCCAATGAAAACCAAAAAGGGAAACAATTTGCTCCTTGGCACCTAACCATCCAGGGGCACTGTGTCAAGCAGGGTTCTCTTAGAGAAATAAAATGCAGGACACTAGTCATTCTTTTTATATATTTATGTATTGAGAAAGGTATATAAGGTAAGAAAGAAAAAGTTAACTATAAAGTAATACAGATTGCTTGGTGCCACTCACTTGCATGAGGCAACTAAAAGACTGGCAGTCCTTCAAATCTTGAGGGCCTCTGTAGAGCAATCCAGGCTATCTGGTCACAGGCAGCAAACGGCAGAGCAGGTCACCAACAGTCAGCCAGGTGACAGAGTCCAACAGTTCCCAGCTCAAGAGGTGTACATCCCAGGAGCGTGGTGAAGTAGAGCTTGAAGGAACCTCAACTCACAGCAACACAGTCCACGATTAGGTGTCCCACAGGCAGTGTTCCTTGGAGGTCGAGGCACAGGACGAACAAGGCAGCTCTCTGGTCCGCAGAACCAGAGCAAGAGAGAGGGCGGGACTCCCCGAGACCTTCCTATCTTTGCCCTTCAATTCATCCTGTGTGTTCATTGGCCGTGCCATCACAACAGACCCACCAAACTTCTGTGGCCATGTTGGCATAACAAACCTACTCATCACAATCCACCCCTTGCCAACATGGCACCTGTACCCAATATTTTACCCATATAGAATTTCTAGACATCAATGAAATCAAACTTATACTTAACAATTAAATTAAACAATTAACACATAAATGAAAGCACACTGAGTCCAATTGTAGCTGATATATCATACATGAGGAAAGAAAAGATTCAATAAGCTCATAAACAGAAAATACATGAACAATCACAACCCTCACTTCTGCAATTGATCACGTGGTCATAATTGGTAGGTAGAACTACCTTCTTCTACTATCCATTCTGTATTACCCTTGCCCTCAGCAATCACTTCAGCTGGTTGTGGTTTTTTGCCTGGTTGGGTGACCCAGACCTTCATTCCTGAGGGGTCTAGGTCATTACATGTCCTGTCATGATGGGGTTGCTGTAATTTATCAATAACTTTTATCACAGGGCATGGTAGCATTAAGAGTCGGCCTATGGGATCTCTTGGATTCCAGATATGTTCCTCTTTACCCCCATTATGTAACACCAGTACAATTTCTTCTTGATAATCTGGATCAATCACATCACTCAGTACAGTGACACCCTTCCTGATCTGTTGATCCAAAAGCATGAGAAGCCCAAAGTGTCCAGGGGGCATTCTCAGCTGCCAGTTCAGTGGAATCTGTGCTGTGTTTCCAGGTGAGAGAGTTCCTTCCTTCGGGGCCAGGACCTCCAGTCCCGAAGAACATAAAGTTGCTGGGACAGGAAGCAAAAATGCTGCAAGTGAGTCAATAGGAGTAATAGTGAATGGCACCACTCCAGTTTCCACCCCTTGGTTCCTGGACCCATGAATTCTGGCTATTGGAGACACAGCACCATAGGTTTGCCGCTAGTTTAAAGTGTATACAGCTTCCTGGAGAACATTGCTCCAGCCTCGCAAGTTGTTGCCACGTAGTTTGTGTTGCAGTTGTGTTTTCAGGAGCCCATTCCATCGTTCTATCAAGCCAGCTGCTTCAGGATGGTGAGGAACATGATATGACCAGTGGATTCCATGGACATGGGCCCATTGCCGCACTGAATTTGCTGTAAAGTGAGTTCCTTGATCTGAAGCAATGCTATGTGGGATGCCATGCCGGTGGATGAAGCATTCCGTAAGTCCATGAATGGTGGTTTGGGACGAAGCATTGTGTGCAGGGAAGGCAAATCCATATCCAGAATATGTGTCTATTCCAGTCAGAACAAAGCGCTGACCCCTCTAATAAGGGAGTGGTCCTATATAATCAACTTGCCACCAAGTTGCCGGTTGATCTCCCTGAGGAATGCTTCCATACTTTGGACTTAATGTCGGTTTCTGCTGCTGGCAAATAGGGCACTCAGCAGTGGCTGTGGCCAAGTCAGCCTTGGTGAGTGGAAGTCCATGTTGCTGTGCCAATGCATAACCGCCATCCCTGCCACCATGTCCACTTTATTCATGTGCCCATTGGGCAATAACAGGAGTGGCAGAGGAAAGAGGAAGGCCAGTCTCCACAGTGCGTCTCATCTTATCTACTTGATTGTTAAAGCCCTCCTCTTCAGAGGTAACCCTTTGATTAGCATTCACATGAGACACAATTACATTTATTTTTTGGCCCATGGAGAGATATGCATCCACATATCTCTTCCCCACACCTCCTTGTCACCAATCCTCCAATCGTGTTCCTCCAAGTCCCTGACCATCCAGCCAAGCTATTAGCCAGAGCCCATGAATCAGTGTACAGTCTCACATCTGGCCACTTTTCCTTGTAGGCGAACTGAACGGCCAGATTCACTGCTCAAAGTTCTGCCCATTGGGGGGATTTTCCTTCACCACTATCTTTCAGGGAGATCCCAGAAAGGGGCTGTAGCGCTGCTGCTGTCCACTTAAGAATGGCACCTGCATATCGTGCAGAGCCATCCGTGAACCAAGCATGACTTTTTTTTTTTTTAGTCAAATTATTATAAGGAACTCCCCAGGCGGCCATAGGTGCAGATTTGGAAAGAGAAGGTAATGTGACTGGAGTGGGGACTGTGGGCATTTGGGCCACTTCTTCATGCAGTTTACTTGTACCCTCTGGTCCTGCTCTGGCCCGATCTCGTATGTACCACTTTCATCTAACACTGGAGTGTTGCTGTGCACGTCCAACTTTATGACTCTGTGGGTCAGACAATACCCAGTTCATGATGGGTAGCTCAGGCCTCATGGTGACTTGGTGGCCCAAGGTAAGGCGTTCAGTCTCCACCAAAGCCCAATAACAGGCCAACGGCTGTTTTTCAAAAGGGGAGCAGTTGTTTGCAGAAGATGACAGGACTTTACTCCACAATCCCACTGATCTATGCTGTGATTCACCAATAGGGGTCTGCCAAAGACTCCACACTGCGTCTTTATCAACAACTGACACTTCTAGCACCATTGGGCCAGCTGGATCATATGGTCCCAGTGGCAAAGCAGCTTGCACGGCAGCCTGAACCTACTTCAGGGGCTTTTCCAGGCCCTACACAAAATTGGGGGCCTTTCATGTCATCTGATAAATAGGTCGAAATAGAACACCCAAGTGAGGGATATGTTGCCTCCAAAATCTGAAAAGGCCCACTAGGCATTGTGCCTCCTGTTTCGTTGTTGGGGGAACCAGAAGCAATAGTTTGTCCTTCACTTCAGTGGGAATATCCCGACATGCTCCACACCACTGGACCCCTAGAAATTTTACCGAGGTAGAGGGTGCTTGAATCTTTGTTGGGTTAATTTCCCAACCTCTTGTATGCAGATGCTGTACTAATGAATCTAAAGTCCTTGATACATCCTCCTTAGTGGATCCAATCAGCATAATGTCATCAATATAATGGACTAGTGTGACATTTTGTGGAATAGACAGGCGATTGAGGTCCCTTCGAACTAAATTATGGCACAGGGCAGAAGAGTTGATGTACCTCTGGGGGAGAGTTGTGAAAGTGTACTGTTGTCCTTGCCAGCTGAAGACTTTTGCCAGCTGATCACTTCAAAGTGATCCTTTGAAATTGGTATCGAGAAGAAGGCATTGGCCAGATCAATAGCTGCATACCAAGTACCAGGAGAAGTATTAATTTGCTCAAGCAATGAGATCACATCTGGAACTGCAGCTGCAATTGGAGTCACTACCTGGTCAAGCTTATGATAATCCACTGTCATTCTCCAGGATCCATCTGTCTTCTTTACAAGCCAAATAGGTGAGTTAAATGGAGATGTGGTAGGAATCACCACCCCTGCATCTTTCAAGTCTTTGATGGTGGCACTGATCTCTGCAATCCCTCCAGGAATGCGGTATTGCTTCTGGTTTACTATTTTCCCAGGCAATGGCAACTCTAAGGGTTTCCATTTGGCCTTTCACACTATGATAGCCCTTATTCCACATTTCAGGGATCCAATGTGGGGGTTCTGCCAGTTACTAAGTATGTCTATTCCAATGATGCATTCTGGAACTGGGAAAACAACCACAGGATGGGTTCAAGAACCTACCAGACCCATAGTGAAGCATACCTGACCTAAAACTCCATTAACAACTTGGCCTCCATAAGCCCCCACTCTGACTGGCGGGCCTTTGAAACACTTTGGGTCCCCTGGAATTAGTGTCAGTTCAGAGTCAGTGTCTAGTAATCCCCGAGAAGTTTGATTATTTCCTTTTCCCCAATGAACAGTCACTCTTGTGAAAGGCCTGAGGTCCCGTTGAGGAAGGCTAGAAGAAAGACTAACAGCATAAACCTTCGGTGATGTGGCAGGGTCCTTCTTCCAAGGGACCTGGCCTTCCACTCATTCAAATGGCTGTGGGTCTGTAAATTGGCTCAGGTCTGGGAATTGGTTGAGTGATCGTGACTGCCTATTCCTCTGTTCACCTGATCCAGCTTTCTTCTCTATAAGTCATGTAAATATTTAGTAGGTTTCCCATCTATTTCACTCCTAGAGACACCATGACTAAGTAGCCAATGCCATAATTCCACATGAGACAGGCTGCTTTGATTACCACGAAAGCCTTGTTGTCTCTTATAACCACGTCCACCCTGTCTCTGTTGATTCACTGCTGACACTTGCCCTCTGTTACCACAGAGTCCAATCAGCCCCATTGTGGGCAAATGTCGGAATTCACTTCAGGCAGTTCCCACAGGTAATACTGGTGTGCACAACAAAGCAATTATAGGAGTCTTCAAAGATGCTGGGGCCCACCTCACAAACTTATTCCTTATGGTTGTAGCGAACAATATGTCCTCAGGGCACCCCCTTTTGGGGTCTATGGGAATATCCTGATAGATCCATTCCACCATACCAATTTCCCTCAGCTTTTGGATGCCTTTTTCTACAGTGTACCAATCTAGGTCAGGCACCTCAAGTTGGTCTAACCTAGGCCATCTGGCAGTCCATGCCTCAGTGAACCAGCCAAATAAGGAGTTGGTTCCTCTCTTAGCCTCTCTTGCTGAGACATTGAAAGAAGAGTCTGTGCTTAGGGGTCCCATATCCAGAAACTCAGACTGATCTAATATTATATTTCTTGCACCAGTATCCCACACCCTTAATAACCATTCCCAGGGATATTCCCCAGGCTTCTGCTTATACATATTTGAAAGCTCGAGCAGTTCTTTGTGAGTATAGTGTACTTCTTCCTGAGTAATCACCTCGGCCTCACCCTTAGGAGCTTTTTTGCCTTAATTTTAGTTATAGGTCTAGCAGAAACTATCAATGGTGAGGGTGTTTCCTGGGTGTTCTCAGGACTATCTTCTAAGTCATTTCCCTCGGGCAATGGTAGAGATGCAGCCCCACCTGGTGTTTCACCTTGAGTAGGTTGGTTGATCTGCTTAGGTGTAGGTTGCTTTGTAGAATAATAGATAACTATCTTCAGCTGGGAGGGGCAAATCTATTGACTGGGCTGGTTCACTTGTTTCTAATGGTGGCATAATATTCTCCTCTTCTGGATCATCAGTCCATATATTCCCATCCCGTGTTTCAGGGTCCCAATTTTTCCTATCAAAGCCCTCACTTTGGCTTCTGACACTGCTCTAGATCTGCCATTCAGCTGATGTTGTAATTCAGCCACTCACATAATGAGACTTTGTACCTGGTTCTCAGCAATATTGGCTCTTTTACTACAGGCTAGAAGGCTCTCCTTGGTAGCACAGGCCGATGCGTTCAAGTCCGTGAGTCGGCACTTAAGGCGTGCTTCTGAGGCTCTGAGGCAATCCCTCTCCTTAATCACATAGTCCATTGTAAGGAGGACCAGCCAACCAGCTTCCTTATACTTGGCATCTTGACAAAACTCCTGGAATATATCAGACATATGTTCTCCCAGAGCCTCTCCTGTAACCAGCACCCCATCCATCGGTGCTCCTACTTTAGTTATTAGCTTTGCTATTTCACACCATGGACTAGTAGGATTGGCAGAATTATCCATGGCTTTAGGTGTAGAATTAGCATCCCCAGTACTCTTAAGACTAATCAGATTGGAAAACCAATCAAAGAGACCCATATTTATGATTTTATTTCTCTAGAAGCACTCCTGGTACCACTTGTGTCAAGCAGGGTTCTCTTAGAGAAATAAAATTCAGGACACTAGTAATTCTGTTTATATACGTATATATTGAGAAAGGTATATAAGATAAGAAAGAAAAAATTAACTATAAAGTAATACAGATTGCTCGGTGCCACTCACTTGCATGAAGCAACTAGAAGACTGGCAGTCCTTCAAATCTTGAGGGCCGCTGAGTAGTCCTCTGTAGAGCAATCCAGGCTATCTGGTCACAGGCGAAAAACGGCAGAGCAAGTCACCAACAGTCAGCCAGATGACAGAGTCCAACAGTCCCAAGCTCAAGACATGCATATCCCAGGAGCGTGGCGAAGTAGGGCTTGAAGACACCTCAACTCACAGCAACACAGTCCACGATTAGGTGTCCCATGGGTAGTGTTGCTTGGAGGTCGAGGCACAGGACAAACAAGGCAGCTCTCTGATCCGAAGATCCGGAAGCATGAAAGAGGGCGGAACTCACTGAGCCTTTCCTATCTCAGCCCTTCAATTAATCCCACGTGTTCATTGGCCGTGCGGTCACAACAGACCCACCAATCTTCTGTGGCCATGATGGCATAACAAACCTACCAATCACAGGCACCCAACACAAGTGCCATTCCTATCATACCTGAGAGATACTTCTCCTTGCACACCACCTCCAGGGCACCTTTGAGGATTGACTGAGTCTAGGCTGAGCCTCAAGACAGAAACAGGCTGAACAACTTTAAATATCCCCATTAACTCCCAAGAAATGATCTTGAGGATCTGCTGCAAAACTCAAGGCACAGCTGGTGGCCGTAAGGCTACTGAGGTAGCATTGGCCACAACATCGTAGGTGTGTTCCTTACCCAGCACCGAGCTCTTGAGTGACATTTTCCCAACTGGTACAAACATCTCTCTGTTGCTTTATTGAATGACACCTTTAGAACCACGAAGTGTTGGATAGAAAGGGGGACCGATTACAGAGATCTTGGTATAACTTCCTCCCTGGGGTATGGACAGCAGGGAGGTGGGTGAAGGGAGTCGTGAGACAGTGTATGATATGATAAAGTAATAATAACTTAAAAAATATCAAGGGTTTATGGGGGTGCAGGAAGGGAGGGGCAAAATGAGGAGCCAATGCCAAGGGCTTAGATGGAAAGCAAATGTTATCAGACTGATGAGCGCAGTGGATGTACTGATGTGCTTGACACACAATAGACCTATGTATGGATTGTGATAAGAGACGTATGAGCCCCTAATAAAATTATTTTTCTACAAAAAAACCTATTCCTTCTCTTATATGCCCCCGCCACATAGCACCATGTAACTGCATCATTTCATTCCTTCTTCTTTAAATGGTACCTTCAAATATAGACCTTCTCTGACCCCTCTAACTACAAAACCACACCCATTCACTTTCTCTCAATATCTACTGGCATATTTTTCTGAAGTAAACTCGTAACACTGACTTCAAAGGTATTTTGTGTTTTTCTCCTCTATATCCTCTTCTTTTCACTAGTAGATGAGAAGGAGTAGGTTTTATTTATTTATTTATTTAATTTTTTAAAATTTTATTGGGGGCTCTGACAGGGAATACAACATTCAGTACATCATTTGTATCAAGCACATTTGCACACATATTTCCACATACATTTCCCAATATTTTCCACTTGAGCCCTTGATACAAGCTCCTTAAAAAAAAACTCCCCTTTCCCCTCACCCCCTTTTTAAAAAAATTAATCATTTTTATTGGGGGGCCCCTACAACTCCCATCACAATCCCTAACAACATCAGTTGTATTCAGGCCACTTTTACACACCCATTGCCATCATCATTCTCAAAACATTCTCCCTCCCTCCAGGCCCCCATTATCAGCTCCCTATATTACCCTTCCTCCCCGCCCTTCCCCTTGAACCCTTAGTAATTTACAAATTATTTTTTCATCCTGTACACTGTACAATGTGTCCCAACACTCACTTCCCTGTTGTCCGTGCCCCAGAGAGGAGGCTACATGTAGATCCGTGAAGTTGACTCTCCCTCTCCATTCCTCCATCCCTCCACCCTCCTGGTATTACCACTCCCATCACTAGTCTTGATGGATCATCTATCCTAAGTTTCGCATGTTTCCAACTTCACTGTACATCTCCTGGTCTAGCTGGATTTATGTGGTAGAATTGGGGTCATGATAGTGGGTGGGAGGCAGCATGGGAACTAGAGGAAGGTTGCATATTTCATAGCTCCTACCCTGTATCTTACCTGACTCAGCTCCTCCTTGTAACTCCTCTACAAAAGGATGTCACCTCACCTATTGATGGGCTTTGAGTCCCCAATCTGTACTCCCCCTCATTAATAATAATATAATTTTAGCTCATTGATACCTGACACCGGATCCCTTCACCATCTCATGATCACACAGGCTGGTGTGCTTCTTCCGTGTGGGCTTTATTGTTTCTGAGCTGAATGGCCGCTTGTTTACTCAAGCCTTTAAGTCCCCAGACACTATATCTTTTGGTAGGCAGGCACCATCAACTTTCTTCACCACATTTGCATATGCACACATTTGTCCTCAGGGATCATATCAGGAAAGTGAGCATGCAATGTTATGCTTTTTAATTCTTGAAGCCTGATATCTCATCCCTTTGACACCTCATGATTCCACATGTTTGTGTGCTTCTTCCATGTGGGCTTTGTTGCTTCTGAGCTAGATGGCTGCTTTTTTACTTTCAAGCCTTTAAGTCTCCAGATGCTCCATCTTTTGATAGCCGGGCACCATCAGCTTCTTCACCACCTTTGCTTATGCACACATTTGTCTTCAGTGATCATGGTTTTATTTATTTTTATCATTATTATTAATATTATTATTAATCTCAAGAAGCTTCCATGACTAGGAAAGCATGCAATAGGTCCTTTAACAACATTTGTGAGTCAGTAAATCATTTTGCCTCATATTGTTGATTTGGGAACATGCTTTAATGACTTCACCACAAAAAAGCAATTTTAAAGTTTCTCTGTTTTGAAGAGAGAAGTGTCATCTTTCCAAGCTGTCTTTCAATTTCTCAAAAAACCTTCTTAAAATATAAATGATTATGTAAGCTTTAAAAACAAGCCTGTTACTTTGGCAAAGAAACAAGGATGTAATCCCTTGCGATCATTTGCTAGCTCTGAATTTCTTTTCTTCAAATTATTAATTTTTTTTTCTGCTGGTAAAATTATGCTGATAGAATGCCTCTCAGACTTAAAACATTTGTTCAGTGTCCTCTCTGTGATTATGGCCATCTATGCAGCTCAACATTCATTCCTGAATATTATGAAATCAAATCTTACATTTTGTTTACATGCCAGGTTTTTAGCAACAATATTTATGCATTAAGCTTATGCATAGAAGATAAATATATATTCCATTATGATTTTAAAGAAGTGGGACTTGAGACAGGCTGTAAGACTTAACAGAAATTGATTATACCCTAATGTTATAGTCCTTAGAAAACTCAAGTTTCCAATACACACAGCACACGCCACTTAAGGTCAATTCTATCACTTATTACACAACTAAATAAGGTAAATACACCTATATATTTCTTTCCAGAGATACAGATTTCTTCAAATTCCATCTTCATTTGGAAGATTTTTCAACATTCACCCAGATTTAAAGGGTCAAAAACATGTGGAAGAAAACTACATTATTGTTAATAAAAAAAACTCTCTAAAACATTTAGGATTGATTTTCTCATAAGAAAATTGAAGAAAACTTTTCCAGTATTCTCTTTCTCATGGGTATTCTTAGTTACACATGCTCTTCTTGTTTATGACACCTTCCTGGCATTCATCATGTTGATAGAAATCTATTCTTTCCACTTCTATGAAATGTGGGAAAATGAAAACTTTAACTTCCTCTTTCAGCATTCAAATATTATATTACTACAAGTCAAATATCCAGATTCAGCAAAAGTTTCCCCAGGTGTGCTTTAGTCAAAGCCAACATATCTGCTTATTGTTATCCATCCCAAGCAAGAAGAATAATGTATTTGCATTCTTTCTCCACATACACATTTCATAATTACATTTAATTTGGTTTGAGACCAATGGAGAACCAAACTGTGGTCCATATTCCCTATGGAGATTTCTGGAATGAAATCTTAATGATTACATCTTTTAAGAAATACCCATCTAGATAGGTTTTCTTAGAATCAACTTTTGGGAAATACTGTGGTCTCAAGAATCATGTAAGAATATTAAAACTACATACATTAATTTCAGCCTGCCCAGCACTTGCATTATTCTTATCCCTTATTTCACTTCCACATATATTATTAAAATTATATATTTTAATATAAATTTAATATGAGATCTAGTATTTTATACCAGCAGCATGCTTACTATGTCAAAAATTGTTCCATCCTTTGTGCAACTATGAGTTTCTAGCTAGAAAATTTTCCTTTCAACATGAAGAATTTTCTTGATCATACATTTAAATCAAACAGCTTGATGAAAAATTATCTCAGATTTTTGTTGTTGTTGTTGTTTGTTGTTCAATATTTGTCTTTTTAAAGGGATATGTTGGCCAGATGTAGAACTCTAGGTTATATATATAATTTTTCAATTCTTTAGGAATTCAGTATTGTCTTCTGGTGTGCAGTGGACTACTGTACTCCTCAGAGTTGTCTTTTTATATGTAATTTACTATTTCCCCTGCTTGTTTTAAAGACTTTATCACTATTTTTCAATTACTATTTCAAAGACTATGGTCTAACTAGACTATAAGGTGCTTAAGTGTAGCTTTATTTATATGTATCCAGTTAGAGATTCATTGCTATTTTGGGAATCTATAAAATTGAGCATTTCATCTATTTAAGGACATTTTCAACTTATTTCTTCAAAGAAGAATCCTATCCAATGCCATTCCTCAATTTTCACTTAAGATAGTACTCAAGACTCACTATTGTCAAAAAAAAAAAAGTCACGTAATTACTGTTAAGTTGTTCAGCCTTGCTTTCCTTGGTCTTTTTCACTTTTAGCTAATGCTCTGATTCATATGCCCTGAACATTTTCTACTAGTTCTCCTTCTGAACATTAGGAGATACTACATTGTTAAACTCTTCCAGGAACTTTATTACCCCATATATCCTTTTTATATCTCAGGAAGTTCAAGTTGATGGCTTTTAAATTGGTTTAAATCTACTCCTAATTATGCTTATGTATTATTTTAAATTATATATACCTAATTAAAATAATTTCAAACTTTATATATAATTTAAAAGAAGGCATTAACATAATTAGGACACACACACACATAAACCCAAATGACACAGTGGTGGAAGGTTGGCAATGTGTAATCTCCAACTGCTGCCTGTGAGAAGTACTTGCAGTCTGCTCCCTAAAGAGGACAGCTATGGAAGTCCCAGGGTGTGGTTCCAGTCTGCCCTGCAGGGTCCTTATCAATTAGAACTAATTCTATGGCAATGGTTTTGGTTCATATATGTACACACACACATGGACTTATAGGATTCAGAAAAATCCCAGGCTCTTTTGATTCTACTTTCATGCACTTTTTGAAACACATATATGTATGCTATCTGTGTTTACATTTCTAATTTTCTGATTCCTTTACTTTATATAAGTGGTCAGAAACTGTTTTTGGTGGGACCCAGGAGCTCAGAATGATTTGCATATTTTTAAAGGACCACAACCAACCATACACGCAGAGAAAATTAGATGGGAGAAATCAAATGTGACCTGCAAAACCTAAAATATTAATATGCAATTTAGCTATAAATATGCAGAAACAGAACATTTACATATTTTATTTCATCATAAAACTTTATAAAATTCTAAGATAATCACAGCATTCGATTTTAAATGTATAAAATTTCCCCTGAAGTAAAACTATTATTTTAAAACGAGGTAATTAATTGTGCTTCCTGTTTTGAAACTTTGGTATTATACTATAATAATTAATTGGACAGTGCTGAGGTTCTGTAAAATAGAATATAAGAAAAAAAAAGCTAGGGAATGTGATGAAGAAAATGGATGGTGCCTGCCTTTCAAAAGATATAACATCTTGAGTATAAAGGCTTGAAGGCAAACAGGCAGGACCATCTAGTTCAGAAACAAAAAACCCCATATGAAAGAAGCACACCAGCATGTATGACCATGAGGTGTCAAAGGGATCCAGTATCAGGTATCAAAGAACAAAAAATAATATCATTATGAATGAGGGGGAGTGAAGACTGGGGATACAAAACCCATCTGTAGACAAATGGACATCCCTTACAGAAGGGTCGCAGGGAGGAGATGAGCCAGTCAGGGTGCAGCATGGCAGTGACAAAACAATTTTCCTCTAGCTCTTCAATGCTTCCTATCTCCCACTATCATGATCCCAATTCTACTTTACAAATTAGGCAAGACCAGAGGATGTACACTGGTACATCCAGAAGCACAGTGAATCCAGGACAGATGAACCCCTCAGGACCAGTAGGGAGAGTGGAGGGAAGGTGGGCTAGAAAGAGGGAACCGATGATAAGGATTTGCATATGACTTCCTCCCTGAGGGATGGACAAGACTGAAGGGGGACATTAGACAGTATAAGATATGACAAAATAATAATTTATAAATTATCAAAGGTTCGTGAAGAAGGGTGGCGTGGGGAGAGAGGGGGAAAATGAGGAACTGATACCAAGGGTTCAAGTAGAAAGCAAGTGTTTTGAGAATTATTAGGGCAACAAGTGTACAAATGAGCTTGACATAATGGATGTACGCATGATTGTGATAAGAGTTGTACAAGCCCCAATAAATTTAAAAAAATAGTTAGGGAATAAAAATACTGAGAACAAACTAAATTTATTCCTGAAAATACACACATTTATATCCATAAGCAATTAGTTTGGAAAATTCTGACTCTGAGCACTAAATCCACTGCCATCAAGTCTGGTAAGACTCAGGGTGATTACATAGCACAGGCCAGAACTGCCCCTGAAGGTTTCTGAGACTGGCTTTTTATTCTGATACATCTGTCTCTCTCAGAGTGTGGTGGTTTTGCACTAGTGACCTCAAGGTCCTGTGCATAACTCCTATGCCACCAGGGCTCCTCAGAAAATGCTAGAGAATGCATAGTCTTCTAGAGGACTCACTAACCCCCTGCAGTGTGCAAATGCCATGACCTTGCTTGATGAAATGGAGGAGGACTAGAAGCATGGGCTGAAAAGATGCATGCCTATAGTACTCGGGAAGGATTATAATTCAGTGCAAAGAAACAGCACCGGTAGACATCATCATGATAAACAAATGAAAGGTTGCTTGCTTGTTGTCTGTTTTTGATCCACTGTCAACACTCTTGAATATAACAACTAGGAAATGAAATGACATATTGCATGGCGAAAAATTGCTACAAAGGACATCCTTGAAAAAAACATGCAAGAACGAAGATATCACATTGAGAATTAAGATACACATGACTCAAAGCAAGGAATTCTCCCACACTTCCTCAATGTGAAAACGGAACAATGAATATTGGAAACAAAATAAGAATGGATACATGCAGACTGTGGTGCTGATGAAGCAAAGCAAGAGTACCACAGGCTGTCCGAAGCACAAACTTGTCTTCGAGGAAGTACAGCTAAATGCTACTTAGAAACAAGAAGGGCAAGACTTCGCCTCAGGTAATTTTGAATGTTACTGGAAGAAACCAGTCCCTAAACAAGCTTCATGCTTGCTTGAGGGTCAGCCAAAGAGAGCGATACCCTCAATCCCTCAAAGATATGAATCGACACAGTGGCTACAACAATGGGGTCAAGCATAAGCCCTCTTCTGAGGAGGGCTCGGGACCAAGCCATGTTTCTGTTATACTTAAAATCTCTCAGAGTTAGAGCCAGCTCAATGGCATCTAACAGCTGGGGCAGAACTCAAGATGCATATTGGAAAGTCCTATTATCTTGCAATCCCACGTTTGTGAACACTTGAAGCTACTTCATACACTTAAACATTCCATTAACCATTACACAGACATCTACTTACCCTTGTCTTCAGGAGCCATGTCTTTGGCTCAGACTGAGCATGTTTAGAATGGGTCTCTAGCTAAAGAGAATGTTCTTGACGCCAAATTCAATCACGGTGTCAATTCACAGTCATCCTGATCCTATAGGCCCCTGGTGGTTTTCTGCAATGGCAATTGTTTACAAGAGTAGAAAACCTTCTCTCTCTCTCTCTCTCAAAGAGCAGCTGGTGGTTTCAAACTGCTGACGAATGCATAAACCACTAAACCCACCAGGTATTAGTGATAACAAACCCTAAAAGTTAGGCTTTAATGTAAGAAAATTGTATGGTTTATATGCTTCAATTGCAATGATAATTGTGAACATGATTGTTGACATATGAGAAAACTATGTCACTGACAGATACTAATCTCACTGCAGGACTCGTGAGGTGAGAGGGAAAATTATAGCTTCTTGATGAAGGCTCCTGCCACGTCACTGACTGGAAGCCACCAGCTGCTCCAAGATGGAAAGATAAGGTTTTCTACTCCCATAAAGGGTTACTGTCTTGGAAACCACAGGGACAGTTCTACCACTATGAAATCAGAACTCACTCAATTTTTGAGTGAGGGTTTTGCTTTGCTTTGTCGATTCAAGGACAGGGGTTTACACATGGGGCTGCCGTGGCAACAAATGTACAATGTGCTGGACACAATGGATGGATGGATGGATGGATGGATGGATGGATGGATGGATGGATGGATGGATTGGGATAAGAGTTATACAAGCCCCCAATAAAATAACTTTTCTTTTAAAGTGTGAAAGATGAGATTTTCTACTCCTTTAAAGAGGTACAGTCTTAGCAAGCCACAGGAGTATTTCTACAGTGTCCTGCAGGGTCTCTGTGGGTCACAATTGACTGGATAGCAGAGATTATTTTAGCATATCAGCATAAGACTGACGTGGTGGGGCTGCTAACCTCAGAGTGAGCAGTTGAAACTGAGTAGCCATTCCATGGCACAAAGTGAAAAAATGTTCTCCTCCTAGAAAGATGTACCACCTCAGAAACTCACAGGAGCAATACTACTCTGTCCTGTAGGCATTTGTAATTGACTTGATAATTGATTTGATAGCAATGTGTTTCAAGTTTTTATATAAAGATAAGCGACTCTGGTAATATGGTGGTTTAAGCATCGCACTAATAACTGCAAGGTCAAAGGTTCACATCCACATGCCACTCTGAAAAAGGAAGATGAAGCTGTAGCCTTGGAGAGTGTAAGGAAGGACTCTACTCTGCCCTACAGGGCAGCTATGACTCAGAATGGACTTAGTGGCAGTGAACTTGGTTAGGTTTTTTCAAAGATTAATTGTTAAAGTATTACCACTACGGTTCTAGTTTATATACACGTGGACTTAATTCAAACCAGACATGCTTAAATGGGTCTCTAAAATCAGGGGAGGTTGAAAATTACTGGGAATTATTAAGAATTTCTCTCAATGCTCTTGTCTTGGACTCATTAGGGTGTGTATTAAAACATGGAAACTTTTTGTGCTTTGGGCAAAGAGAACTTGTGAGTTCAGGGCGAATATAAAATTTTTAACAAAACACAGGTGGACTTCCGAAATCATTGAAACTTTTCAATACATTGATGGGAATATAGCTAGTCCTTCATAAAACGACATTTTTTATATAAATCAATCATTTTTTAATGAATATAAGCAACATTCAAAAGCAAATTTAAGACGTGGGGCAGTTCATATTCTGTGGATTATTTGGGGTGGAGTATGTCTCAAATGGAGGACTCTTAAAATATTTTCCTGAAAGACACAGAAGGATCACAGGCTTAATATAAAGACATTTTAACAAAGTTAAAACTGCATTGGTGACAAGAATGCCAGAAAATGTGCACAAATAATATATATATATATATATATATATATATCGTATATATGAATATCCACCTGTGCACTCCTTAGAGATAAGCAGCAAGGTCTATCTATCAGAATTTCATTGAGAAACTCTACTTCCTCTGCCCTACAGTCTTCATCTTGCACCTTCATACTTCTTTTACCCTAAAAAATACAAAAAAAAAACATTTAAAAGGTGTATGATTTGAATTCCAAAGGATACTAGAACTGCCATTGTAACATGGTACAGTTTGAAAAGTGCAGAATTCTTGTAGGAAGAGTTAGAAAGATGGAAACACCACCTTCAGAAGTGTATAGACTTGTGATAGTTACATAATTTCATGTCCACTTGAAGATATATAAACGTGTCGGTGTAGTATTCAGCCTATCAATCAAGTCACAGCCTGATGGATCCTCTTTGTGGACACGGTCTTCTCATAACAAGGACCCTGAGAACTTGGCCCCACTTACCTCTTCTCTCTCTCTGCTTTCACCTTCCTGCTTGGAGATCCTGGTCGCTGCCAGAGCCCCAGAGATGTTACCACTGCAGTTGAACCCACACAGCTTTTCTACGCGCTGGCCCATGACCTTCTTGCCCGTGATCTCCCTCACTGCATGCAACTGCATGAGTCTGAAGAGGGACTTAAAAAACAGATGGAGACTTATCGGCTATTATCAACCTATGGACTTGAGTTGTACTGAGATGGGATGAGTTCTTGATAGATAATTATTTCTTGATATAAAGCTCTTTCTACACTTACATTTGCTTTTCTAATCAACAAGCCCTAACACAAGACCTAATTGGAGCAGTTGTCAAGATGTAACTTCACATTTAGATATGTCTATTTCATAAAGGTTTCTGTGATGTAGTTGCTTAGTTCTTTACTTACTCTCATATTTAAACAAGCAATTGAAACTTAGATGTATTGCTTTTCATATTTATATTCGATACTCAATACAATGTCACCAGTATCATTAAATGTATCAATCACATTTTCTATATTGTTTGATTAAAGAATTCATCTCTATAGATATATAGTTATGCTAATTTATGACTCAAACTATCATCTGCTTATGATTTTTAAAATTAGAAGCATTTATAAATCTAAAATATATTTTAAGTATAAAATATTTGTCATAAGGAAAGCTCAAGACTGAAATGATAGAGTCCAAAAGTACTTTGTTTATGGACTGTTATTGTTTTTAATTTTAATTTCTATCAGTTGAATCTATTGATTTCTTCACTGAAAGTTTAAAAAATGTATGACATTACATGATAGGTGTGACTCATTAACACCAGTTGAGAATGATTGATTCCTCATTAACTTTAGAGATTATTCGTTTGATCTTGTTACACACCGATGGGTTCATAATCCCTCCAGTCTATTGATCTGCTTCATACAACTTCACCAGATAACTTGCAACACAACACGTTGACTCTTAAGACAAGCTTTCAGAGTGACCCACCATCTGCCATATTAGGAACTGCTTGCTCTTACCTTTGTGCAGCTCCGCCTTTCTACCTGAAACCTTTTTCCTTCAGCCTCAGAACTTTCTTGAACACATTTTTGTTCTGGCTTGTGTCAAGTAGTTTTTCTCACGGATATTTAATTTTTAGTATAGATTGAGCAAAAGTAAGTGGCTTCCTGAAAGCAGAATGAATTCTACTTTGTCAAAGAGGAATGAAGAGTCTCAGAATCTAAATAGTTTAAAGCTTTTTTTTTCCTACTGTAAATGGCGCACAGATGGTGCTTAACTGTTTTCTGAATCATTTCCAAAAATATGCAACATCCTCAATAGGGATAACTGAAGATGGTTGGGGTTCTATGAAAATCTTGAAGCTGTGGGAAGCTTTTCAGATTTTAGATTGGAATTTTATCACCTATAAAATTGTTTGGAGGAAAAACCGTTTTCATAGAAAAGAACTTTGAATGAGAATAATGCTCTTTAAATAAAATATTTCCGTTTCCTTGCACATTGTTCCATTAAAAGCAAGACTCAAAACACAAACCCTTCCGACCTCATGCCCACGCTCTGGCTAGCTCATATGCTCACAGATGGAGCTTTGAACAATTTTATTTGGATTTCACTCTTTCTTGAAAGATTTATCATCATGTTTTCAGAGCTCTTTCATTTATATATTTTATTTTTACATTTAATTATTTTGTTCTGCTTAATATTCTTTCTAATAGTTTATATTATGTCTTCATATTCTCATTACAGGAAGAAGTTCATAAATTGAAGAAAAACAGAAGGTATAAAAACAAGAGGAAGAGCGGGATTTTTAAGTCACATAACTCTTACACATTATTTTCAAATATTTGTTCTTATCTTTAAAATTATGTATGTGATAGGTAAATATTTTCCATCAAGGAGTCAAGGATGACTCAAACTACTGATAAAATTATTGGGATAAAATAAATATAGGAATATATGAGATAGGTTGTTAGAATTTCCCAATTTTCTAATGAATGTGGAAATCCTGTGTGCCCAGAATCAAGTAAGAGATACAATATTAAAACATTTATCAAAAACACACAGTGCATTAAGGCTAGTATTCTCACTTCAGTCAGTTGTCCTAGTGTGATGAAAGAATGTTCATCAAGTATGTTTCTATTCAATATAACTATATGCCAGTAACCCTACTAGATACTGTCTCGCAGAGATGACAGACAATAAATTCTGATTACAGAAATCTTTTCATCCAGAAAGAGAGCAGCTACGATTCAGTAGAATCAAACTCATAGCAATCCATGTGTGTCAGACTAGAACTGTACTTCTAGGGTTTTCAGGCGCTGTTTTTTCTTTAAGGAAATACCCAAGTTTGCCTTTCAGTATGATAAAAGGTGGATTCCAACTTCTAACCATTCCGCTTCTAACCATTTGAACAATCCAGGGACTCCAAGATTGTATAGGAGTCAATAAGCAACGAGTTAATCTTGAAGTGATCATTGGCGATATGTGGTGAAGAAAGCATATGGTGCCCAGCTATCAGAAAGAACAGTGTCTTGGAGCCTAAAAACTTGTCTTAAAATAAGAAGTGAGTTGTCAGTTAAATCTACACAGAAGGAACTCACCAGCCCATGTGATCCAAGGATGATAAAAAAATAAAATCTGAAAGCCAGTGAATTTTTTTTTAGAGCTTATGTTCTGAGCACTAGGTTTGCAGAAGGCTGTGGGAGAGAGCAGAAGCATTCAAATACATTCAGAGAATCTATACCTGGACTAAGCCTCAATGAACTACCTTGAACCATTGACAGGGGCTGGGAATAGTCTTGTCCTCACACAGAGTGCATTGAAAATGGACTACTGCAGACAAGTTCGATTATAATTCAACATCTTACCTTTCATTTTCCCTTTTGACTCATTCAACTTGTTCTAGTTTTTATTATTTTCAGCTTTCTTTGGAAGTGCATAAAAATAAGCAAGCTTTTATTCTACCTGAAGGCTGCGATGGAAATAATAAAAAGTAGGTTGGTGGAGATGCAGAATGTTTAACACAAGGCTTAAAGGTGGTTGTCTTCTTCACTTCCAACAATTTCTATGAACAGTAATCATAGTGAATCATTTTGACATGGAGACATTCTCGAAGGACAGTAAGGATCTATTCAAGTGTTCTATCTTTCTTTTTGTTTTTGTTTTTTTTTGGGGGGGGGGACATCACTGCCCTCTGGTGGGAGTGGGAGGCCCAGTCTTGCTCCTGGAGAGTGGCTGCTGGATTTGAACTGCCAAGCCAGTGGGCCAGTGTCCCGCACTCAGCCACAACGCCACCGGGCCTCAGCCCTCAAATCTTTCTTATGCTGAGATAAATTCTACCACCTTAAAGATATCTGCATGTGCACTGGTGGATTATAAAAGGCAAATAAGAAAACTAGTTGATGCTTTTGTGTGATTCCTCATAGAGTTGACCTACTCAAATATGTATAAGGCCCAAACTAATAGTGTAAGTGAATAAAACAGGGTATATCTTAAACAGCAAAGACTGAACTCCAAAAATAAAAATACTAAATCTTCTCAGACTATTTTTATTGGTTCCTCTTTTGTAACACAAAAAGAGAAGTATTTAACACATGTTCTCAGTTATCTGAAAAAGGGAGATAATTCAAAATAGGATAAACCGAACACTGCTAATTAACTCCTGCCACTTTTTTTTTCATGTTTCTGAATCTGGGTCAGTTATTGTCAGGTATTTGAAATTTTTGAGAGCTAGCAATATGGAGTTTTTATTTGGATTCCCCTATTTTATTAGGTACATTTGCATACAATAAAATCTACCCACTGTTCAATTAAATTTTGTCCACTGTATTCAGTCGTGCTGGGTTGGGGTGCCATCAAGTCAATTTCAACTACCGGACAGAGAAGGAATTCCAATAACGTTTTCTAGACTGCCATCTTCACAGCTGCAGGTCACCGGACCTTTCGTCAGCAGTTCTGTGGGGTAGGTTCAAATCACGTGCCTATTGCTTTGCAGCCAAGCGCTCACCCACTTCCCCTGCAGGGATCAGTTGCATATCTATAGCCAGACAGGCATCACCAAATCCAATACACAGCACACTTCTATCAAGTAGTTCTCCATTCTCTCTCTCTGCTTTCAATTCTTTACCTTCATTAATTTTTTACCTCTACAATTTTACATTTAATTTTTTCATGGGAATGGAATCACATTGTATAATATGAGATATTCTGTAACTTGTTTTTAGCTAGCATAATGATTTTCTATGCCTCCATAAACATGTACATTGTGTGGGTTTAGTGGATATAACAAAGCTTATTATTTATCAGTTGTCAGACAGCTGGGTAGTTTCCAGTACTGGGCTATTAAGAGTAAAGTTGTTAAGAATATGTTTCTGTAGGTCTTTGTGTGTATGCTTTATCTTGGGCAAATGCCTAGAAGTGGAATGATTGATCAAATGCACATACTTAATTTAATAAAACTTTGCTCAATTGTTTTCCAAAGTGGCCAAACTATTTTTTATTCCCACCAGCAACCTACAAATTCCAGTTACCCAACATTCTTCCCAATGGTTGGTATTGTTAGCTGGTTTTGTTTTGAAGTACAGTGTAATCACTGCAGTGTGTTTGAATTGGTATCTCATTATAGTTTTAATCTTGATGACTAGTCACGTTGATTTTTCATTTGTGTATTTCCTTTGGAGGCAGCACTAACCATCTCTGTTCATTGGGGGTTATTGTTCCATCACTTTATTACAACAGCTTTGTCAGGTTTTCCTCTCAGCATAATATTAGCTTCATCAGTAAGTTGGGAAATGTTATCATTTGTCTATTTTTGAAGAACATGTGCAAAATTAAAAGCCTCTATCCAGAATTTACAATGCATCTCTGTTTGAATGTTGTTGGGTTCCCTTGCGTCAGTGCCCACTCAGAAGGAGCCTATGTACGTTAGAATGGAGTACTGCCTTGTCTGGTGCCAACCTCACATTTGCCATGTTGGAACCATAGCTGCACCCCCAGGTCAGCTCATCTTGTCAAGCAACTTATTAATCTTCTTTGCTGTCCTTCGACTTCGCCAAGTATGATGTCATTTTCCAGGAACTTGTCTTTCTGATGTACATGACGTGATATCTTGCCATCAGCACTTCTAAAGAGCATTCTGGCTCTAAGGTTCCAACACAGTATTTTCCAATACAGAATTTAATACTATAAATTTATCTCTGGGTCCTGTTAGCTACATCCTACACATTTTAATAGTCTGTGAATCTGAATTTATTCCATTTAAAGCATCCTCCTATTTCGATGTGATTTTTTTCTTCAACCTAAATGTTATTTTGAAGTTTGTTTTAATTTCCAAATATTTAATGATTCCCAAGTTATCTATCTGCTATTGGTTTCTTATTTAATTCTATTATAGTCAAGGAACATGTTTTGGGGTATTTCAGTGCTTTAATATGTATTGACGCTCCATGAGCCAAAATATGGTCTTTCTTATCCTATGTGCCCTTAAAAGGGAGTATTATTATATTGTTTTTGCCTGGAGTTAATGTTAATTAGAACAATAAATGTTAATAAATGTTAATTAGAACAACTTGGTTGATGAAGCCATCAAATAATAAGATAACTAAAAAAATAATTTTAGGGTATTTTTATATATGAAAATATATGCAAATATATCTATGTGTATATGCACAAATATTTCATATACACATAAATATGTGTATAGCTGCACTTGTACAAATATGACAATATACATACATATACAAATATCCCTAAGATGTTTTTCAAAATCATCTAATACTTTGAGAATTTTATCAATCTAGTTGTTCCACTTGACATTTATTGAACACTCTACACAGCAATAACAGAATAATGTTGGAACATTTGTGTATGTACACAGGAGAAATATGAAACTTGCTACTCCCATAAAGAGCTATCGCCTCAGAAGTTCTTGGTGCAGTTCTACTCTGTCCTATGGAGTCACAATAAATTGGAATCAATTCAAAAGCAATGAGTAAGTATATATGTGTATAAAATTCTTTGTTGACCGATTATTTTGTCTCCTTTCATTACCCAGTAACAATGTCACTTCGTTGTCTTCTGGCTTCCTTTCTTTCAAATAAGATGTCTCTTTTATGCTTACCTTTGTTCTAATCTAGACAATATTCTCTGGCTGCTTCACATTCTTGGGGGGGGGGGGGTTGTGTTTGCAGCAGTGTGTCTATAATGTGCCTAGGTGTGTTTCTTGGTGTTCTTTGAGATTCTTGCAATTGCTGATTTTGTGTTTAATTGGCTATTATTCCCTACTTATATTCCTATGCCCACAATTCTCCTTTATATTCACCTCTGACATCATATTTTCACGTACACTATTCTCATCAATATCTTTCTACTAGAATTCCATCCTGTTCATGTACTTTACTCACCTTTTTCATTTACTCACTATCATAGAGTTGAGTCTTTATTATACTAATTATAAGTATTTCAGTTTGTGTCTGATCATTTCAAAATCCGGAACATCCCTATTCTACTCCTCTTATAAAATTGCCTTCTTTTATCAATAATCGCTCGTTTTTCCTTTGTATCTTTACATACATATGTATTCATACATAGAGGCACCCTTTAATGATAGCAGAGTTCATGTAAAGGAGCAGTAGAGAATGAGGTAAATGTCTTTATACCTAAAAATTTATATGTCTTATCCTTTTTAAGCTGTAAGGGATGTGAGCAACTTACGATTGATAATATAAATAGGCGAGAATTTTAAAATACTTACCATCACCTTTAAGAATAACTGTTGTGGCAACTGTTAAAATGCTTGGCCGCTAACCTAAAGCTTGGCAGTTCAAATCGACTTGCTGCTCTAGGGAAGCAATATATGACAACCTGCATGTGTAAAGGTATATTGTCTTTCAAATAGGATGATGCTGTTCTGCTTTATAAGGTAGAATTTACTAGATATTAAAGGGTTTGGTTTGGGGTATACACCTTTTCCTCACTTATCAATGATCTCATTATCCAACGTTTTCATTGAAAACAGTAGTAAAAATCTGAACCCTACTATTCTGCACATTACATATCTGGTAGTGATGAACCCCAAGCAAGAGTAGCACTGGCTGTGATGGTCAGGTTATGTGCCAACCTGACTGACCCATGGTTCTTAGTGATTTGGTATCTCTGTAATGATGCAAATCACCAAGTATGTAATTTTCCCTTTTCTGATTTGATGTGAACATCCTCTGTTGCATTACCTTGATTTTCTTACATCATTAACTGGTCTTTGGGATCTAATCATATAGATAAATTAGGAGGAAACTCAGGTACCTTCAGCACATCATCTACTTAAAATTGGGGGAGATTGGAAGCAGCTTCCTCATCCTTAATGGGAGATTTATTCAGTGTCCCTACTAGGCGTTGGAATGGGTTTGTTTCAGTTCAAAACCCCTTCTGATAATTTACCTGCATACCCTAGAGAGACTCAGTCAGACTCTACATTCTTTTTCCTAAATACCCTGATATATATTTGTTTCTTCATTCATATATTCATAGATATGTTTGCTATCCAGAAATTTCTCTATTAAATATTTTTATTTAATAAATTTACCAACAGGAACTTTTATGGTGAAATCACAACTGAGGTTTCAAAGTTAATTTTTAAAGTCTAGAAAATCTAGGATTTCACATTTGTGTAGGAGGCTGAAATAAACTATCTTTGGCATTTTTTATAAAAGAAAATTTGATTCCTTGATATTTGCATAATATCTTGATTATAGATAGTGATACAAGAAATATCAGACCTGGGCTACTGCCAAAAGGAAAGAAAACTGAGGCAGAATTTCTGACCCAGATAAGACTAATTTCCTTTTAACATTTGGTGTTTTAACAAACACAACATCCATTAACTCAGACCATCTGGGAAGTCCTTCAGTGTCTGGATCATAAAGTTAAGGATCTTTTGGTATCATTGTGTGTAACCAGAATATTTGTAAAACTTGGCACATTAGGCACAAAGTCCCAAATTATGATGCTTTACATCATAATATAAGACGCACCAAATGTTTTCACTGACAAAATTTCAGTTCCTTTACCTCCCTTCACCCCTTTTCCCTTCTTTTGTGTCTTTTTTCATATGTTGCCTCTATAAATTCTTGCAAAGCCACTGTCCTGATCATCCTATAGTGGAGAGCACAATTCTTAAACTTCAATAATTCAAATGCTATGTTCTTTTTTTAAATGCTATTTTCATTACATGTCTTAACCCCATGTCATTTATACTAAACTTATTTTAATTAAGTTCACATTTTCATGTAAATTTATTTTTATTCCACTTAATGTCATTCTAAATAATTATCTTCATTAAATTGCTGTTGGATGAGTAGATTACAATGCCCAGCAAGCCAGAGTAGAGCTACTTCATAAGGGTTAAAGGACTGTGACCTCCCAGAAGCAGATGGCTCAACCTTAGTTCCCAGATGACTCTAGGGGGAATTAAATGGCCAGCGTTTTGATTAATGGTTCAGTGAACCATTTGCACTGCCTGGGGACATCACTGAATTAGTGGTTCTCAAATGTTATCACATATCAAAATCACCAGAAGAGCTTGTTAAAACCCAAATTGCATAACACCATTGTCAAATTTTCTTATTGTGTAGGCCTGAGTGGCACTTGATAACTTACATGTGTAGCAATGTGCCAGAACCATATTTAAGATCTCAACATTCAATTGTGGTCTCGTATGTTTTTCTCTTCCTAATTCACTCATGGATAGTGAACCAATATGCAATTATCAGGGACCAACAAGAGTTCCTGACATTATATCCCCACACTGGAGCATAGGGCTACAGAGGACATTACTGAGGACACAGTGAGGAGAGTGGGTTCAGTCTGACCCCACTCTGTGGGGAAAACCAAGAAGGGAACATAACAGACCAGAAAGAGGAGCATAGTCTTGAAGTCCCTGAGAAATCCTGAAAATAGACTCCAGACTTGGAAGGGCATTGCCCAGAGCCCTGCCAGACTGGCGGGGAGCTCTAGAAAGGTCATTGGACAAACCTGTAATGGTGCGTTTTGTTTTCATATTTTCTTCTTTGGTTATTTTGGGATTTGGGGAGGGAGGGGGCATCTTGTCGTTGCTGTTTCAGAAGCAAGCCTGAGGAGAAAGTAAGAGGACCAACAGTTCTGCAGGGGGATTAGGGAAACAGGGTGAGGGGAGCAGTGGGAAAATAACCAAATAGCATCATGGACAGGGGAAGAACTTGGGCTCTAAAATCAATAGCTGGACTTGTGGGGGTTGGGGGAGTTATTGGTGGTGCTGGAGCAACTGTAATCTAGCCAAGAAGAATGACTGAGAGGTAAATAAGGGGTGAGTGTGATAGTGAGGCAGGAGGAAGGTGAAAGGAAATAGAGGAAAGAACTAGGAAGCAAAACGTTTTAGAGGTACATAGACGTGTACACGTGTAAATATATTTATACATAAAATTGGGGTACTGGACTATTTAAATATTTACTCTTTATATAGGGCAATACATTAGCATAGTGGATGGACTTTGGGTCTCTACTTTAGTTTTCCCTCAACAAAAGAACACATGGATCTTATAATGTGGCACTGCTGTGATGTCTACCTTCCTGATAGGATCACTGAATACACAGTGGGTACATAAGCAAATGCGGTGCAGAAAGCAGATGATGAGTGGATATTAAAAGACATAGAATCTAGAGTCTTCAAAGCTTGAAGTCATCTGCAGAAAATCAACAAAGCCCACATGGAAGATGTACACCAGCCTGAGTGATCATGTGATGTCCATGGGAACATGCATGAGAAGTTCAAAAGTAAATGACCTCACCAAGGTGAAGAAGGGAGGTCAAGATGGAGAGCCAGAGCCCATCCAAGGACAATTGGACATTCTCACCCACAGAGAAGATATATGCAGGGACAGTTTAGCAACAACAAAACACACAACACGCTTCTAGTTCTTTAATCCTTCCTCCACCCTCTCATGATCTCAGTCCTACCTCACAAATCCTGATATAGTAGAGAGCATACATCATTACAGATGAGAGCTTTCGATATACAGAATTCAGAATAGACAAAATCCTCAAAAACAATAATGGGAGTAATGATTCCAGGAGGGAAAGGGAAGGGAAGTTGGGCGGAGAGGGGGAGGAAGGGGAAGGGAAAACAAATAGCAATGATGGTGGAATACCCCACCTTTGAGGGGGATACACACCAGGATAGGAGGTATAAGGATAGAATTGGTGGCATAAAAAATGTGTAAATAATAATAACAATACATAGTATATTAAGAGTTTGCAAACATAGGCAATAGAGAGAATAAAGAGAAGTTAATGACAAAGGGCTCAATAAGAAAGATAATATTTTGAAATTATTGATGCAAACATTGATACTTGCTCGATATAATGGATATATGGATTTTTTTAAATGTATGTAAGATCCCTCAATAAAATTAGTTTTTTAAAAATAAATGGTTCTTTGTGAAACACCAAATTTGTCTCATCATGATGAAGACAAGATGGAAGCCTGGTAATATATTTTGCCCAATTCTTCTACAATAAAATCCTATGAAACAGATGGCATTAACTCTGCACATCAAATGAAAGCATAAAGAATTGGTTTAAATATCAACTGGAAAAACAAACAGAAAAAAAACAACAGTGATTGAGGAGTGAGCTGAAGTGAAAATCCACCCTAGCCAGGTCAATTTCAGTCTCAGAAGAGAACAAGTCTGTAAATATTTGCAGTCCCATGAACTTACAGGAGCTTTTCTATAGGCTTATTATGAGTCAGAAATTACTTGAAGATTTTTTTTTCAAAACTACATTTTAAGAACTCTGTGCCATCAAGCCGAAGCTGACTCATCAGGCCCCATTGTGGATTTCTGAGAGTGTAACCATCTTGGGGAGTAGAAAACTCAGCCTTCCTACCATGAAGCTGTTGTTGGTTGCTTTGAACTGCTGGTCATGCAGACTGCAGTCCAACATTTAACCACTGTGCTCTGGGGATTCATGCATTATAAGTACTATCTATTTAGGAAGACTTTTCCAGAAGTTCTGATCTGATTCTCCTAATTAGTTATTTTCTGTCTGGTTATTTCTACCTCACTTCAGGTTCCTTTCAAGAGTATAGATCTCTGAATATATACCCTGATGTCTGGCATCAAATAACATCTCAATAGACACAACCTACACCTTTTAAATAAAGAGATTGCCAAATTCCCATTAGATGCTGAAACATGCATAGTCTTTTTTCCAATACATTTAGGAAAATGTAAAAGAAAATAAAAACGAAGTGGTCAACCAGCTGTGACAGAGGAACCATCAACAGTATGACTTTTACTTTACAAAGTCCTTAATGCTTCCATTCCCTCAATCCGTGCCTTGAAACCTATCTGAACAACATCATCATTCCCAATCCCAGAATGTCAGGGTCTCTCCATCATGCTACTTGTAAACTGGTATTTAATGGTAAATGATGGTTTAGGATAGCTTCTCTTAAGAATGTATTCTTATTAATCTATACTGACTATAAACACAAATTGGAAAACTAATATGACACTTAGATTAGTAAAATATTAGCATTAATTATAATTATTCTCTAAAAAATACTGCTACTGTGAACAAAATCTGCAAAATCAGAAAGAAACTGGTAAGTTAAGACTTGCTCTAGAACGATATCTAAGCTATTCAGAATTGTTATATTGTCATACATAAAATGAAAATACGCACTCTGCTTACTTCCACCTTTCAGATTCTCTCACATTGCCCTTCTCCTCTCAACTTTCTCTTCTCACCTTTATCAATTCAAACTTGACCTTTGCTTCAGGCTCAGCTGGAACACCTCCCCTCTCACAGTCTTCATCAATCTTTCATTCTTTGGAATACCTAAAGCAATGATCAAATATACAATCTAGCACGCAAATTTCTTTTAGACATTGCTTTTCTATATTTTGTCTAATAAGTGTTATTTTCCCTTTACCAACAAAGTCTCAAAGGCTCTGCTAAGCATTTTCTAACTGACCATCTTTCTTTCTGTTTGTACATGCTAGAGGCAGATAAAGAAATATATAATTATTCACTCTTATGATTATTTAAACCCATTACTTATTTTAATCAGATATGAACATATCCTGAGCCCAATTCTAGCTTAATTAATTAGGAAATCATATATGTGTATGTAGTATGCTTATATTTTCTAATTTCACCAGTTTACTATAGTCAATACAACATATTTTCATATGGATTTGGTCATGTTAAGTGGAAATCTTTAACAAGAAATTTTATTTTTAGATTAGCTTCAAAAACAAATAAATCAATACTTGTAATTCTATTTCAGTAGCAAGGAAAATATTCATTGGCCTTACATATATACACACAAAAAACTATAAGAAAGAAATTATAAATAGGGATGTAATTTTGCTGCTTCAGTAAAAATAAAGGTGTCAGATAAAAAGTTATGACTTCATAAATTATATACATCTCATATCTACACTTTTCTTTTGTCAGTAAGCTTTTTTGGTATCATGTGGACAATTCAATGCCAAAATATTTACCATTACTACCAGGTAGCATGTGGAGGAAAAAATTATTTCTTTCTTCTGTGTGCTAATGAGCTAATCCAATTTTTTTAATGAAAAAAATTAGCAGATATTTTGAGAGTCTATATCCCAATTCCTCAGAAATGAAGCCTAACAGAGGATGGAGGAAAATGTATTGATTTTTGCCGACAAGCAATTTACCCCTTTTCTAGAACCTACTGAAGACTGCATAGCTCAAAGGTATCACATTTGCAGTTGTCAATTCCAGTGGCAATCTAGAGAAGAAGGGAGGAAAGCTTTATCAATCACAAAAAGAAGTGTTCTGAAGTAGCTTCTACCTTTACAAATAAAAGCTCAGCTGCAAACTGCTGTGATGCTGAAAGCAATGTAAAGGAACTAACTCAGAGGAATATAGATTACCTTTTATCAGTAAAGGCCATCAGTCAACATTTTTCTTTACCTAAGGGTAGAGAAAATAGTGCTAAATTGTCTAATCACAAATTATGCTCTGCCATATCTTAGTTGCATCATAATTTTTTCCTCCATGTAAAAGTGGAGTCAGCTTCTGATAGTCTCCATTGATATGGAACAGCATTGAATTATAATGCCTAAAACTCAGTTTTTCTGCAAAGTTTCTGACTTAAGACCAGTCTTTAATGCCAAAGGGAAATAAATCTTGGAGACAAAAGACTCAGATTCAAGACATCACTTCATCATTACTAGGTATGTCTTGCGCTGCTTACTGCAGATTCCCAAGTCTCACTTCCCTCGTCTATAAAATCAGACAATAAAATTATTGTCAGCTTTACTATCTGTGCTGATAGTACATAAAAGAAAACAGAAATAGTCTTTGTAAACTATAAACAACAACAAAAACATCACACTCTACCATTGAGTCCCTTCCAATTGATAGAAACCCTGCAGGATGAAGAAGTGCTCCATGGAGTTTTCAAGTCTAGCAATTTTCATAAAATCAATCTGCTACATTTTTCTCTTATAGAACAGCTGTTAGGTCCAAACAACCAAGTTTCTGATTAGCTTGTGACCACTGTGCCTTCCGGGCTCCATTATAGCTTATAAGAAGCTCAAGACAAGACAGCTCAGATCACTGATTCATTCTTTGCGATGTATGTCACTGGGTTGAAATGTAAGACTACCCTGACTTTTGGTGTATTCAGCTAAAAAGTAATAGCTAACTCAGTATTACTTAAAAATATAATGTCTAGGATCCCATCTCCTTGAAAATGTTTGGTGTCAAGTTACAAAAGGCATCAACATAGCTCACTTAATATTTTATCTAATTTTTAAAATGTTAATGTTGTGGAAAGGGAGAATCTATATAAATATATTTGCATTCGATCAACAAAAAAAAGTTGGTAGATGTATTTGAGGAAGTAAATGGAACTCAAAAGAAAATGCACAAGAAATAAAGAGTGCCATGCAAAAACAGCAATCAGGTAGAGAACCGAATCAACAAACTCATTTCATTGTAATTCAAAATGAAATAGTGAACAAAATTGCCGAAATATGAAATTTCATTCTGAAAGGGTGGTTAGAAGTCTAATCCTCCCTCTCCCATCTCATGGGAGAATCCCTTAAATTCTGTGCCGCCATATTCTCATTGCCCCATAGTTTTCATTTGATAACATATTTAGATGCTGACAATCTCCATTGATGTGTGATCTTTACATATGTGGTACTGAGAACTCCCTAATTGTGAAGCAACCTGTTTCTTTTCTGAACAACTAAACTCGATTGAAGAGTTCATCCTTGGATTATATCCAGCTCTCCCTTTCCAAAAGCTTCCATTATTTTCACACTATTCAAAAACATACAAAACAGCTTGATATTATTTCTTTGGTGGTGCTTCAAAATGGTGAACATAGTCTTCACAGCTCTCAATTCAAACATCTTCTACTCCACTCTACAGCTACAAAGAATTCCAGGAAACACAACAGTGAAGCAGTTCAATCCACCAGCTCTTCCTGTACAGATTACAGACTAGGAAATCCTATGGGACAGTTCTACTCAGTCCTGCAAGGCAGTTATGAGTCAGAGCTGAATTGCATGGCCTTTCTGGACAGTGCATGAATCTCGTTGCATTTGTCTGCTGATCTTGTCATCATTCCTGAAATGGCATGGCATATTTACTTCTTGATTTCTTCTCACTATTTTCTGGAAGGAGTCACAAACTTTATGATGTCGGTTCTTGACATGAAAAATCAGAAAATCTCTTACAGATGGAAAGAAGGTATTAAAAATATCTTTTTTGTCTGCTATTTCGATTACTTTTAAGTATTAAACATTTTCAAAAATTACTTCAAACTCATAAACATTTACTTAATCATTAATCAAATATATTTCATTTCTGTTTGAGACTAAGATCATGTCTCTATACAAATTCTTTTTAATTAAATATGGAGGGCTCGGTGGCATAGATAATTTGGATAATTATATGTACTGAATATTTTCAAAGTGTGCTAATCAAGATTTTGACTGGAATTCATATGCAGAGTTAGATTTATTTCATATAGAATGTTAATGCATATCTAATGTATGAACTAATGTTCAAAAATTTAAATATAAAATCGATATATTTTTCTTTAAAATTATCACTATTCTTTAAGTGCTTTAACATCCCTTTTCTTCCTTTTATCTTATAGCCTCACACACCCTGCCCCAATGCAATCAAGGCCTTTGCCAGAAAGATACTATCTACAGGTCAGAAATTTAAAACATTTGTTTTGTCTGGACCTGGATAAAGTAAAGAAGGAGTCTAAAAGACAAAACCTATTTCTTCTCAGATGGCCCAGGCCTGCCTCATAAGGCTGCTACATCAAATTCATATATATAGATATATATTTTCTTTTTTTTTCTACTAATTCATATTGAAGCAATATGCCTCCAGTGTGATGAGGGGGAAGCTGAGTATTTTGTGAGGATGGAATCCAGAGGTACCTCTGAGGCTGCTAAGGCCATTTACCACATGCTTTTTAACTCTCTTCTGATATTCACGAGCCACTTAAAATAGCCAGCTTCTGATTATGGAATCTTGCTCCCCATTCCTAGTGGAGTTTCTTGTCACCCGTGTCTAAGGGTCGGGTGATGGGTTCTTTGTTTTCTTTAACTTCAACCCAAGCATAGTGGTACACACAGACAGCAGTTCTTTGAACCACAGCTAAAGCTGGACTATGCTTTTAACAAGATATTAGAAGCAAGACGACTGAGGCATTGGCAGCAAGCGTAGTAAGTCTAAAATCTCAGCTTTCTGCATGAACACCAAGAAAAGCAATTAGAAATGTATAATCGACATTATGGAAGAAATTGCAGCACTCAGGGCACACTGAGATAAATAAAAGGAGACTTCTAAGTGCTAAGTCCTATTTCTATTGTCTTCAATAGAATCAATGGATGCAGGAGGTGATCAGGTAAGAAACCATCAAATACTTAAAGTCAACCAAAGACATAAAAACAGATATGAAAACTTATTAGACTGTAAAGACATTGTTCAAAGGAAATTCTATAGTGGCATTTAAAAAACTAAGAGAAAGGCTCAAAGCAATAGCCTACATTGATAACTTGAAGAACTAGGGGGGTGGGAGAGGGAGCAAATCAAGCCTAAAGGAGCTGGCAGAAAAGAAATCAGAAGACATAGACACTAGCTTCCTGGTGGCACAGGAAAACTCACACAGAGTTTCCCAAAGGACAACTAAAGTCAGCACAATACAAATTAAAATCAAATTACCAACTAGAATTCTTTTTTCTTTTTTGGCATCACTGCCCTCTGGTGGTCGTGGGAGCTATCCAGCGCTGCTCCTGAGAGCCGCCGCTGGATTTGAACTGCCAAGCCCGCGGGCGGCAGTCCCGCACTCAGCCACTTAAGCCACTGGGGCTCAGCCCAACTAGAATTCTTATTTAGGAGATTTTGTCTCAGAGGTCAGGATGGTGAGATTTCTGCTCACTGTCATTTAGTGGATGCTGACTCACGGGGACCCTATAGGACAGAACAGAACTGCCCCCGTGGATTTCTGCCATTGTTACTGTTTCAGGAAGCAGAAAACCCCATCTTGTTCATGGAGCAATTGTTGGTTTCAAAGTACTGACCTTTTGGTTCATAGACCAGTGGATACAGCATCCTGAAGGACCAGTCCCTGGAGAAGGGCATCATGCTTTGTAAAATGGAGGTCAAAAAAGAAGACCTTCCATCTTAGGGGTGGCTTGCTTTATTGATTTCAAAACTTTATCAGGAAAAAAACCCAAACATACCATCTATTTATGTATACCTGAATAACTTTTTAACCCAAGAAGAGTAGCTCTTTCCAGAGAAAAGATAGGGATCATCACAAAGGGGAGAAGAGGGGTCTTCACCTTAAAGGTTAAGTACATATCAAGCAACCTTTTCAATGACATGTTCTCCAGCATTAACAACAATATAGCATGGATTATGTTGTAGGTATTGTTAATTTTGGGTGCCATCACATGTGTCCCTAATTATAGCAACCCTATGTTCAACACAAAGAAGCACTACCCTGTTCTGCATCACGCTCATAATGTGAGCCCATTCTTGGAGCCACTGTGCCAGTTTCTCTTCTTAAGTATCCTCTTTTTCACTGACTTTCTACTATACTAAGAATGTTGGCAGAAGTGGTTAGATTTTTATTTCAACTCGAGGTATCTCCATGAAGGGAGGGGTGGAGCTCAACCAGACAATAGATTATGCCTGAGAATACCTCCTGTGAGTATAACCTTTTACACAGGGGAGACCAGGGGCAGGATTGAGTTCTCTCTTGCTCCTTTGCCTTCTGTTGGACCTGGATCCTAAGACTACTTCGTAAATCTTTTCAGCCATTTCCTGTTGATGTCAGGAGCCATCAGCAGACAGCCTCCTTGGATTGACCATTCAGCTTCATCTTATTGGTTTCTGGTGATCAGCTCTTGCAGCTATGTGAGTAAGGGGAAATCTCCAGATTGTGTCGACCTACAGATTTGAACTGGACCAGATTTACCTACTGAGTTAGTCTGGGTAGACTAGAGGAAAAAATTTCAGAGACACGCATATAGGTATAAAGAAAGGGTTTATATACAAAAGAAATGTGACCCTAAGAAGGCATCCCAATCCTGTCCGGTGCAAATTCATAAGTCCAATAATAACCCATATGCCCGAAATAAGTCCATAAAGTCTTCCTCTGACCCACGAAGTCACAGGTCAGTGGGTACAGAGTCCCGGCACCGACAGGGGTCTCCCCATGGCTCCTCGCTTCCAAGGCTCAGTGTCCATCAACAGCATCCCGTGGTGGCAAAAGCATCTCATCGCTGGCAGAGGCCTCCATGTGGCTGCCTCAGCCTCAGAGTTCTAGCTCCATCAGGGCAAAGCTGTGTGGTCTCTCCACTGGCTACTCCAGCCTCCCAGATGCTGCCATTCTGTGTTGCCTATGATTAATCATCTCTGAAACTAACTCCCAACAACTGGGGAAGATAGCTTCTCATCTTCACAAGGGAAATAACGTGAGATTTCCCAGGAGTCTCAGGTGAAAGTCATGCCCACATAGAGTCCTCATCGGCTCCTCAATGGCTATCTCCAAATTAATAGGCCAGACTCCACCCCTACATTTCAATCATAAAATTAACATAAGCACATGACGGCCACACCTACTTTGACCACGATATAAGGAATCACCTTCTATGGGAATCCACAGGTAAGCCTCAGTGGTTTTGCTTCTCTAGTGAACCCAGTCCAATACAATTCACTTCTTCCAGGACTGATTCTTCCTGAGAATATGTTCCCAGTATGTAAGATTAAATCCTGTCATCCTTACTGCTGAGGAATATTCAAAGAAGATTTGTTCATCTTTCTGGATGTCCATAGTACAGTTAATATTCTTTTGTAAGAGCACATTTCTAAAGCATCAATTCTTTTGTTTTCCCTATCCACCTTTCAGTGTTTGCATATACATGAAGCAATTGTAAATGTTATGGCTTGGGTCAGGCACACCTTAATCTTCAAAGTGATAGATTTGGTGTTTCACATTTTGGGGGGAGCGGTTGCATCACTGCTCTCTGGTGGGAGTGGGAGGCCCAACCTTGCTCCTGGAGAGTGGGCCGCAGTCCTGCACACGACCACTATGTCACCAGGGCTCAGCCCAATGCTACACTTTAAAGAGAGAGCTGCCAGCAGATTTTCCCAATACAGACTATATTTTGATTTCCTGATTATTGTTTGCATGAATGTTGATTTTCAAAGCCAATAAAATAAAATCCTTCACAAGTTCAATTTTATCTCCATTTGTTTTCATGCTGCTCATTGTCCAGTTCTGAGGATATCTGTTTTCTTTTTATGAAAATGTAATCCATCATAAAGGTTATAGCTTTCGATCATCAGAAAGGGCTGTAAGTCCCTTCATTGTTAGCAAACAAGGCTGTGTCCTTTGCATTGTGCAGGTTGTTCCTGGGTCTTTCCCAAAGTGTGCTGCCATGCTCTTCTTCACTGAGTTCAAGTTTTCGGATCATTTGTTCAGTATATACATTGAGTAAGTTTAGTGAAAGGATGAATTGTGACTCACATTCTGGCTGATTTGAAAGCATGCAATCCTCCCAGCACTGTATAAACTCCTTGCCTCTTATTTTCTAAGTCTATACTGGTACTTCCCTATGTACAGGCTCTAGATATACAGTCAAATATTTTGGAATTTATATTTTCACAATAATTGTTGCATCTGCAAAATTAAAATTAAACTTACCAGTGGATTATACCTTCATGTATAGAAAACACAAATCCTCACAACTGAACCAATAAACACTCATCATAACTTACAAAAGATAAAAAGTGTCCAGAATTTTACTTCATTTTATCCACAATCAATGCTTATGAAAGTATCTATCAAGAAAACAAATGACATATTGTATTGGCCAACTCTGCAAAAGACCTCATCAAAATATTAAAGATCAAAGATGCCACTTTGAGCACTAAGATGTGTCCAACCAAAATCATAGTATTTTCAAAAGCCTCAAATGAAAACTAGACCATGAATATGGACATCAAGCAATGAATTGAAGCATTGGAGACTATGTCATTGGCCAAGACTATTGAATATACCATGGAATTCCAAAAGAAAGAAAAACATTTGTCTTAGAAGTATAGCCAGTATGCTCCTTAGAAACAAGATGGCAAGACTTCATATCACATAGCGGGGATGTGTGCATAGGAACTATAACTTGATAAAGTAGAGGAACATGAGAAGAAAGAAGACAATCCAAAGGATAAATGTAGTTATTTATGACAATGAGGGAATAAATCTAGGTACATATATGTATAGGTTTAGCACTAAGGTAGCAGATGGACCTTGGGCCCTCGCCCAGGTACTCCCTCAACACTTTGTTCTATGAATCTGCTATTCCATCATGCTCACTTACCCAATAAGACCACTGAAGACAAATGGGTGCATAAGCAAATGTGGAGAAGAAAGTGGATGGCACCCAGCTATCAAAGGATATAGTAACTGGGGCCTTAAAATTATGTAGGTCAAATAGCCATGTAGCTAAGGAGTAGCCAAGCCCACATGGAAGAAGCACACCAGCCAGTATGGCTACAAAGTGTTGAAAGGATCAGATTTCAGGATTCAAATAGGAAAAAAAAAACAAATCACTGTGTGCTTACCTTCCCAAGGTGATCACTGAGGACATGTGGGGGCATGAACAAGAGTGGTGAAGAAAGCTGATGGTGCCTGGCTATCAAATCATCTGGGGTTTTAAAGGTTTGAGAGTAAACAAGTGGCCATCTCATACACACCAGCTTGTGCAATCATGAGACATTGAAAGAATCAGGTATCAGGCATCAAATAACCGAAATCATATCATTATGTGCCCACCCTCCCAATATGATCACTGAAGACAAATGGGGGCAGAGGCAAACAGTGGAGGAAGCTGATGGTGCCCAGCTACCAAATGATAAAGCACATGGGGTCGTAAAGGCTTGAAGGTAAACAAGAGCCCATCTAGCCCAGTAGCAGCAAAGCCTCATAAAAAAGCACACCAGCCTGTGTGATTAAGAGGGGTTGAAGGGAGCAGGTATCAAGCATCAAAGAACAAGAATCAGATCACTGTGAATGAGGGGAAGAACAAGGTGAGGACCCAGGACCTATTTGTGGGTAATTGGATACCCCCATACGGAGGAGTCCTGAGGAGGAGATGGGCCAGTTAGGTGCAAGGTAGTAGTAATGAAACATACAATTTTCCCCTTGTTACTAAAGGTTTCCTCCCTTCAACTACCATGATTCCAATTATACCTTACAAATGCAGATTGACTGGAAGTGATACAGTGGTACAGATGGGAACTGGAAATATGGAGGACCCAGACTAGATGAACCCTCAGGACCAAAAGTGAGAGTGGAGTTACCGGATGAGTGGAGGGGAGGGGAGGTAGAGAGGAGGAGTCAATTACAAGGACCTACACATAACCTCCTAACTGAAGGTGGACAGCTGAAGAGTGAGAGAAGGGAGACAGTGGGTTGTGTGCAAGATATGACAAAGTAATAATAAGTTATAAATTATCAAGGATTCAGGAGGGAGGAGGGAACAGAGAGGGAGGGGGAAAGGATGAAAGGCTGATATCAAGGGCTCAAGTCTAAAAGCAGATGTTTGGAGCATGATGAGGGCAGCAGGCACGTGAAGGTGCTTGACCCAGTGTATGTATGTATGTGTTGTGATAAGTGATGTTTGAGCCCCCAATAAGATGATTTTTTAAAAGAAACAAGGGACTCAAACAGAGGAACCATTATGAGCATAGTGTAGGACTTGGCAGTTGATGTTTTTCCTGTCTATTTAAGGAAAGTCAAACCTGGGTGACACGTGTCAATCACAATGTTATAGAAGAAATGAAAAAGAAGAGAGAGAAGTCATATATGCTTCTTAATTAGTTTGACTTGGAAGTCATGCAATGATCCTCCTATTGGTTCCTCCTCATGGCACCACCTCGGTGCCAGAAGAGTAGAAATGGCATCCGAGCAGCAGCCCCTTGGCTAATAAATCATCTCCTTTGTGGCAGAGGAACATGGACACTTACCAGAAAACTGTCTGCCACAATTTCCATTAGCTGTACATTTGACATCCAGTAGACAAAACCATAACATGGTTAGTGAATGAGTTTATGTAAGTGCAGGTTTATGTATTTGGTCTATATTACATTAATTAAACTTCTGTGAAAACCAGAACCTTCAATTTGTGCAATATTCCTTCTATCATCTATTAATATATTCTTTGTGATTTCACTAATGCTGACCATAGCTTTTCTCATTGCCCCTAAACCCAGTCTTGGAGAACATGTTTCCTAGGCCTATTCATTCAGAGTGTTTTATTTCTCTGACAGCAACCAATGGCCCCATCTAGATCAATATGAATCCCCCACAAGAGTTAATTAGTTTGGAGGATGTTAACATCGTGTTCCCAACATCTATTATGCCCTTTGCAAGATGAGTATCCACTAGCCGGAAAGATTTGTGAACTGAAGCAAAAGGCCCTAAACAAGGACATATTGTTTTATTTTCTCATCTTTATTTTTCTCATCTTATCTCTCATGCACCAGTCTTGCTTATAGTCTCCATGCTCCTAAAGAAAAGATAGCAAGAAGAGGGAAAGTTTATGAGTACCGAAAAAAAGTGTCTGAACAAAATTAGGAAGCACATGGCAGAAGACAATGGTGTGACTAGATGACAAAGCTGGACAGGAGTGTAAGGGAAGATGAGTTTTTCAGTAAAAGGGAATCACCCAAATACAGTCAACATATGTCTTGAAAGAAGAAAAAGATAATGTGATATTTACTCTGAGAGAAATCATATCATTTAAGATTTTGGAGTAATGGGGGGAAAGCCCACAGTAACGTAGAATCATGAAGCTTAAATAATAACATGTAAAATTTCAGCATTGGAAAGATGAATGGAGATATTTTATCTAAAGTTTATATTTATCTGATTAAATTCATATTTGGGGGTGAACACTTGGTGATTTTGAAATAAGCCTGGCACTCTTGTAAGACCACAAGAATAGAAAAATAGCATAATGCAGGCTGATGTCAGAGGTGACCTTGTACCTCTGACAGATGAAGATGGCTATTAAAAGTATTAAAACACTTATGAAATATCAAAATTAGGAGCACGTGAGCCAAGATTGCAGGTGAGGAAACAGAAGGAAGTAATGCCACAGACTAACCTAGAGAAGTTGAGCCAGAGGGCTAATATAGAGAATCAGAAATTCTGCATTGGAGCATATTGAGTTTCTTAATATAGCATATGAGGAAACCAACTTCTCATAGAAAGACTTCAATAGTATATATTGAGGTGTAAGAACTATGATAAGTGGCTTAGGATATTTGGTCCTTTCAACAGTACTTAGAGTCTTTTGAAAGATGGTTTGACACTATTGCCTAAAGTTATGACTAATAATGGCTAGTCCTGGAAGTAAGTTAAGACCAGACTGTCCCCAAATGCTTACCTCCCAACAATCATGCCTCCCTTCATTCTGACTTCTGACAAGATTTTGAAGCCATAATCCACATGACTCCGTGGCTAGCTGCATAGAGGTCATGAAGGAGATATGTTCAAAATGGACTTTTTTACTCATTGACAGATGATCATAGGGTCAATTCTAGATTTGTGATGGATTAATATGAGAACTAGTAAAGTAAAAAATGTTTTATAAATATAAGTAAATACAAGGTCTTTAGCACTCATGTGTTCAAAAGCCCCTAACCAGAGATGGGCAGGGGTAGCTAATAACATGAGAGAAAAAAAGAAACTCAGAAAAATCGTTTATAAAGAGCAGGTTTTAAAGGGGCAAGGTATTTTAGAAACCAAGGAAGAAGATAGCTGAAGAAAACAGATTTGCTTACTTGGGTCACATGCAACATAAAGGGCAAATGAGAGTTTTGATACAATCACTATGCGGCCACAGTGACCTTGGAAGATTCCCTTTTGCTAGAAACACGGATCCAGTTTGTGGAGATTCAACAGAAGGAAAGGGGGGATGAAATAAGAAGAGTGGGTTTGTTCCTGGCTTTCATTTGCACTGATTCTTCCTCCACCACTATCCGGCTACCTACAGTCGGTAGCTCTACACTTGATACTCCCATCAAAACATACCTTTTACATAAACCTGTATCTCTACCTGTATCTGTAGCTCTTTCCCCAACTACTTTCAGGTTACCACTTCTTAATTGAGAAGACACCGACCTGTTCCAAAAGAACAGACATCGCTGTGCCTGTTCTCCATCAGCATTGTGCCTTAGCACAGGCAGCAATCCATTACAGGGAAATAATTTAAAACCCAGTGGAGAGAAGCTGGGTGAGGATAAACAAAAAGGACAGCTTTGATAGAACTTAAAATTTTTCTCTTCTTCCTCTCCCCACTGTGATGCAGGAAATTATTTAATGTGGCCATCTAGCCATAATCTTTGTGCCCCGCACATAATGGGTGTGGCTGCACGAGGTACCTCTTGCCCTTCAGCTCCTGCATTAAAAAAAAGTATGGACTTGTCAACTGTGAACTTGATGGTGTTATGATTTTCCTTGGTTTGAGAGTTAGACTAGGATGTAATCATCCTTTAATCTGATAAGATGTGATTTTCTTCCATTTCATGATGTACTTCTGTGCTATGTTAACGGTGCAGGATTAAGAGGGACATATCTTAAGTGGCTACTCTACAAAAAGGTAGGACCCAAGTCACCCCTTTTCCCCTAGTCACCCCCTTTATACTCTTGTGCTGCCTTACTCAAGTAAAAGGAATTTCCCTGCAAGTGTGGTGCATGCACAGTCTATGTGAATGCTCTGCCCAAATCCCCTCCTGCTCTGGATTCTGCCTTCCATCCATCACTCACCCCCCATGTCCTCAACTAGGACTTGAAACTTCAGCCAGGAGCCTGTGATCTGACCAGATTTGCCAGTTGCTGTGGTCTAACAGCTAAACAACATGTCTTCAGACCTGAAGATTGGGATGATCAGTCCAGATACCTTGTAATTACATGAGTCAGAAGGGGCCATTAGCCTGGTACCTGGCACACAGATATGGAACTCATCAGCCAGAACTACTGTAAGGGTTGTTGTCCTCGGGGGTCATGATTTCTGTGAGAAACAGCCACAAACTACAGAACCTCGAGACAGGAGCAAGAGTACTGAGGTGAGAATTAGTAGGTGATGTTACAGATAATGAAGTGACAAAGAAGCTTAGAAATGTAGGACATTTGGTTAATCTTTAACCACCCACTCATAGGAACCACTATTCCTAGATGGCCTGTGACCTTTCAGGCACAAATCCTACAAATGATTAGGAAACACATCTTGCAAAAGTCAGCTTTCCGTGAGAGGCCACCCTTATGCCACTGATCTAGTAGGATCAACAAACTATGCTGCAGAAGCAGATCTTCTTCTAAGTCATAAATTGGGGGGGTTAGGCAGCTGTGTTTATACCTTTTGGAGGTTATAAAACACCCAAATGAGATTAATATGGCTGATAGTGTATTCAAGAAACTTGCATTTAGTTATACTTGGATGACTTCTTAAATGAAGGATATTACCAATATTACATCTATCACAAATAAAAAATGCTATGTTGGAGTGGATCTAATCCATTCACTATGTTCTGGGCACATTAGCCTCTAAAGAGAACCACAAATCCAAATGATATCTCTGACTGATAGATTTTATGTTTTCTTCTCAAGCACGGCTAGGAGCTGTGTTAAACTCTTTATGCAGAAGGTAGGTTCCTCTTTACTTGGGAAGCATTGAAAGAGTCTTTCAAAAAAGTTCCATGAGACTGCCCAGGGATATTTCTGTCAAGCACCAGTGATTATAAAAGGCAAGGTGGTAAAAAACTAAAATAAAAAAAAACTCACTGTCAATTATGAATCGTATTAACCCTATAAGACAGAGTAGAACTGTCCCAGAGACTATAACTCTTTCCGAGAGTCAAAACCTCATCTTTCTCCTGAAGACCACTTGGTGGTATTGAACTGGAGATCCTGTGGTTAGCAGCCCACACTGTACCACCAAGGCTCTCGGAGGGAAAAGGCAGTAGGTAAAAATAGCTTCAGATAACTGGAACTGGACATGAACATCCATCTCTTGGTACTCCTGTTGTGCTGGTTGGCTCCCTTCAGTTGTCCTCTGACTCATGTCAACCCCGTGTGCGAGGGTCTCGACCACTGTGATCTGCTGGCTCTTCACTGGCTGACTTTCCAGAAGGCGGTCACCAGACCTTTCTCGCTCACATGACTTATCTGAGAAGCTCTGCTGAAACTGGTTCAGGATCAGAGCCGCACCCAAGCCTCCTCTGACAGGTGGATTATAGCTGCTCTTGAGGGACCCTGTCAACAATGGGATCTGTGTCTCTTATACAGAAGAGAGAGACTTTTCCTAGACCACCACTGTCTCTGCCCTCCTTACTTGTCCTTGGAAAAATGTTTCAGAAAAGACTCTGAATTTGAAAGTCTAGCTTTTTCCACCTAGTAACTATTGATTAATCTCACCCACTATAATTTGTAATGAAGCCCAGGAAGTTGAAAACCATAAATGTTTCATCATGTCCTTATCTGAACTAAATATGTTATATTTCTGTTTGATTTGTCAGAGTTAATCTCCCTTTGGTGAACTAGTAAGAGTGGTGGTGTATAGTGGTTGACGAGTTGGGCTGCTAATCACAAGGTTAGTTATTTCAAAACCACCAGTCACTCCATCGCAGAGAAAGAGGCTTTCTATTTCTGTAAGGAATTACAATCTCAGAAACCCACCTGGGCAGTTCTCCCCTGTCCTACAGGGTCCCTGCGAGGTGTAATAGACTCCGTGGCAGGAAGGATTTGGGAGAGGTTTGGGGTCTGTTTTTTTATTTGAGAACTATAATAGCTTCTATACGAGTCCATTATGCTCAAACTGACACATAAAATAAAAGTTACATGCCTGGCATGATTCTAAAAGTTTTATATCCCTACTCTTATTTAATCCCCATAGAATCTCCATGAGGTCACATATTGTTATCTCATTTTTTGGTGAGATATCTGAGGAACAAAGAAAGAATTTGAAATAGCCTAACATAAGACAGTATGCTTCAGAGCTCTAGACCCCATAATCATTAAATATAATGCCTCATAAAACCATTTCAATCCATCTCCCAGCATCTAGTCCATTCTGACTCACACTTACTTTGCAGGAAAGACTAAAATTTCCACATGAGTCTTCCAAACTAATCTTTATGAAAACAGACTGTCACATTCTTCTTTCATGAATCTGCTGGTGAGCTCAAAATGCCCACTTTTCAGTAAATAGCAGAACACTTAACCACTGTATCTCTAGTTTTTCCCAAATGAAGAATCTCTTTAGTGCCCCAATGTAAGATATGCAAAGAGGATTTCATTAAAGTGCATCTGTGTTTCTGACAGAGGAATGAAAGGCTTGGTGATGATTGCCCTGGAGAAGGGATCCAGAGTGCAGAAATAAGGAGAAGCTATTTGGAATATCAGTAACTAGCCGTGGAGAGAAATTTACCTTGCATCTCTAAGATAATCAGATGAGAAATTTATCTTTTGAATAAGTTACTACCAAAATGTCTTCTTTACATTAATCTTTTTTCCAAGTAAGAAGAGACATTCTTATCTGCAATGCAGTATGGAAGGGAAACAATGGAAAGGCATTTGTCCCCTCTTGCCCCCTGTTTTCTCTAGGAAGTCACGTCTGCATCTTCAGCAAGAGGAGAACGGCTAGAGGGTGAGCCTGATTGGCCTCACGCTAAAGAAACACTTTCCGAATTTCCAAGTCTCTGTTGCCTACTGTAGGAGAGACAGTAATTGGTAGGGGGCAGAGGAAAGAGGCATCTTAACAAAAAGAATCAATATTTAAATCTGAATAGAAGTTTAGACAGGTAGCAATGAAAAGTAGGTTTTTTTTTTTTTTTTTTTTTTTGCAGCTTGACAAGGAGGATGTTTGTATCACATGTCACAAACTGAGAAAGCCTTCTGGATGTCTAAATGATAAAAAGCTCTCAATTCACTGCGTTTGAAAAAAGGTAGTACAAATGAGGCTGGAGGTGAAGGGAATGTTGGCTAGATTAACACCGGATTTTCTTTTCTTCTGGCAGGAATGGACCTTCCACATTACAACGGTGAAGCCGTTCTGAAGCAACATCTAAATATAGAAATTTAGGGCTGTTGATGTGAAAACAAAATGACAATCAAAACCAAGCAAACTCCAATATAAAATTACAAAACAAAAACTTATGGAAAAACTTCTATGTAAAATATTACATATAAATCCATGAAAGAGACAAAAGAACAATTAGAGAGTAAATTACTAGCTAGAGGGTAAACATATGTTAACTTCGGTTTAGTGGAAGACAATATACATTAAGAAGAACATCAGTAAAAATAGACATAGGCAAGGATAAGACACGGGAAGGGGGTGAAAAGTCAAAGACAGCAAAGGTAAGTCCTGCAATAACAATAAATGATGAATAGATGCATGAATAGACAAGTAAACTAAATGAGTATGGGAGGAAAAGCTGGATTATACCAATTCATTTATATATATTTATCAGAGGATATAACTACATGCATCTATTTACCTATTCAGCAAATACATGCACTAATGTAACTGAGCATACAGAAAGCACAGTTTTAACTTCTTACACATAGTTTGAAACATGGAGGGAATAAGTTCCCGCTCTGGAGAGGCTCAGGATCATAGTGTTGAGCAAATCAAGTTCAATTGGCACAATATAGCTCCTTAGTTCTCTTCAATCCTCTTTGAAAAGGTATGCAAACAATTAATTCAATAGCTAATTAGTCTAAAGGACCAAGGGAAACTTATCTTCTACTGCTCTGAGACCAGAAAGAGATGGTACTCAACGACCACTACCAATTAGTTCAAAGGGATCATGTGACAAATTCCTGGATAGAGCAGGAGGAAAATGTGGAACAAAACTCAAAATCATAAATAGGCCAGGAGGAGAGTGGATGACTCTGAGACTATGATCCCTAACCACTTTTATAGTGCTGAACTCATCTCCTGTAATGCATGTAGTGGTTGACTTACTGTGGCTCTTCTAGTCTATTCTTTGTAATTCCCCCCAAGTAATGGATCATGCAGATTGGGTGGATTTCCACTTTTCCTGGTGGGTGTGAGTAAGTGTAGGGGAAGACACTGATCAGATGATATGTTTCAGTTGTGAGTGAATGTTAACAAGATTCACTGTGGGTGTAAAAGCTTGAAACTCTAATGTGGGGATGTCAGTTTTTCCATCTCACTGGATACACAATGAGGCATCACAGAAATTGGATGATGGGGTCTCACTGACATCATGAAAGCCAAGAGCTGAGCATGTTCATTGGGCTTCAATATTCCTATAAACTGAACTTTCTTGATTCAGATGACAGAGAATCGTGGTACCAGCAGAACCAGAGATTATAGTATAAGACGGGTGGATTTGGATGAAGACAGCCCATGGATGAAGTGAAGCTAAGTGCCTTAGGACAGGTGGCTCACTTGAAACATGAGGTGTCTCCAGGTACTTAATTGAGGGAGCTAAGTTCCTTGACCTACGGAGCTAGAAACAAGCACCTTTCCAAGAAGGCAAATGGCAGAGGACCCTTTAGGTATTTGTTTACATTGCTAAAGAGAAAAGCTTTGTAACATTGTCCATGGATTGCAAAGACCCAGGAGCTGTGGTTGAGAGGTGAAGAACCAGAGAGAAGTCTGCCTTGTAATGGCCAAGAAGAGGATGTCCTCCCCAAAGAACTGTGCCTAGCATTGGAACTTCCATCTTCCATAATCATCCCATAATGCTAAGTATTGTGTGAGAGTTGAGTGCGGCTATTGCCAGGAATTATCAAAGCCAGCAGAGACATCAAGATTGCAGTGAGAGGAGTGACTGGTGTCAGCCTCGGTAAAGAAGGTTGGAGAGTGGAGACCGCTGCCTCATAGGAATTAGCTAATGAGTTAGCTTGAATTAGTGAGCTAGAGTCTCCTTCTCATAGCATCAAAGGAGGGAAAACAGCTTCCATACTATTTTTGCAGCCCCGTTGCTCAAATTTCCATTAGACAGTGAAGAAGTCTTTCAAGGGAACTTAGGGAAACATATTTTTAAGTCACTGCTCTCAAGTCCATGTTAATTCATAGAACTCTACAGGACAGGGTCGAATGAGCCCCATGAGTTTCTGAGACTACCTATTTGTATGGGAATCAAAAGCTTTGTGGGCCCTCTTAGTGGCTGGTGGTTTCAAGGGGTTAGCTGACCATGTGGTTCATGGCCCAACAGGTTTCCACCAAGACCCCCAGGCTCCCAGAGGAACTGGAGATGTGTTCCTTGTTTTGCTGAAAATGGAAGGCGAAGGAGTGCTAGCGGCATCCTGGGTTACACAGGGGGCCCCTCTGGGAGAAAATGATGAAATGTTTCTGTTTCCCTAAAGATGGTCAAAATATTCACCGACACCTGTTGCAAAAAACTAGAGTTAGAAAACCAAAAAGTTAAAAATCCTTCCATGTCTCACACTGAAAGAATTCAAGCCTCAGGATGAAACATTGAAGGATTCTATGGACAAAATATGTGCAGGAAGCAAGCAAAGAAGATAGAATACAGAGTCACAATATCAAAAAATAGCTAATATTCACACATTCCAAGAGGTAGAATATAAGCAAGAGCCAATGGGACTAAAGGAAGAAGTCCAAGCTGTGTTGAGCGCACAAGGCATAAACAAGGCTCCAGTAGTTGATGGGATACCAACTGAAATGTTTCAACAAACTGATGAATCACTCACTTGTCTATGCCAAAAAGTGTCAATACAGCTACTTAGTCAATGGAGGAGATCCATATGTGTTCCCGTTTCAAAGAAAGGTGACCCAACAGAAAGCTGAAATTATTCAGAAATATGATTAATATCACATGCAAATAAAATTTTGCTGAAAATCACCCAACAATGGTTGCAGCAGTACATTAAGAGGGAATGGACACAAGCTCAGGTTGGATTCAGAAGAGGTCATGGAACAAGGGCTATTATTGTTGTTGTCAGATATATCTTAACTGAAAGTAGAGGGTACCAGGAAACTATTTATTTGTGTTGCGTTGCCTATGCAAGGGCATAAAACTGTGTACAACATAAATTATGGATAGTCTTGAGAAGAGTGGGATTTCAGAATCCTTTGTTGTGCTCACGCAGAACCTGTACCTGGATCAAGAGGCAAGTGTTTGAACAGAACAAAGGAATACTACATGGTTTGAAATCAGAAAAGGTGCACATCTTTTCTCTATCTGTATTTTCTTATCGTAATTATTCAGTCTACATGCTGAGCAAATAATTTCAGAAACAGGTGACACAACCTTACTTGCTAATAGTAAGGAGGGCTTGAAACATTTGCTGACGAAGATCAAAGATTGCAGCCTTCAGTATATTTGACAACTGAATGTAAAGAAGACCAAAATCCATTTGGATCAATAATTAACATCATAATAAATGGAGAAAATGTTGAAGTTGTTAAGGATATTGTCTGGGTTCCAAAAATCAAAGCTCATGGAAGCAGAAGTCAGGACATCAGACAATGAATCGTATTAGGTAAATCCACTGCACAGAACTGCCTTAAAGTGTTGAAAAGCAAGGATGTTACTTTGAGGATGTTGCTTTGCACACCTGATTCAAGCCATGTTATTTTCTGATGAGATTGTACATATTCAGGGTGGTAGGGCCATAAACACGATCGTATTTTCAAAAATCCCTTATGCATATGAAAACATGATAAAGAAGACTGAAGAAAAACAGATGCATTTGAGTATGGTGTTAGCAAAGCATTCCATGGACTGTTGAATAAACAAACATCCGCCTTGGAAGAAGTGTAGTCAAAATGATTCGTTGAGGCAAGGATGTTAAGGCTTCAGTGTCCGTTTGTTTATTGTATTAGGAGAGACCAGTCCATGGGGAAGGACTACAATCTTAGCAAAGTAGAAGGACAGTGGAAAGAAGAAAGGCTCTGAATAATATGGATTGACACATAAAAGAAACATAAGAGCAATTGTAAAGATGGCACACGACTGGGCAGTGTTTCCTTCTGTTGTGCATATGATGATCTAGAGCCAACTCAATGACACCAAACAACCATAAATAAGCATATCTTCAGAATCCCACAAAGGTAGTTCTAGTCTTCCCTTTAGGTTTGCTGTGAGTTGTAAATGACTCAGTGGCAATGAGGGTTCTTTACATGTGGCATCATTTTTTTTATTTGCATATGTTATTGTTTTTTACATTCGAATGAAAGGACTAGTCATATTAAAATAATCAACCACTTGAGAGAAAAAGGGCAGTACTTGCTGAGAATAAAGTACAGAGGTCAGAAAGGTTAGAAAAGGAGGAAGGAAAGGGGAAAGCATAGGGTGAACATAGGATAAGTAATTCTATATTGTCAGGATTGCAATCAACAGCCTGCAACAAGGTGTGTATGAACAATGGAGTACTACGCTTCACTCAAAAGCAATAATGAGCACATGAAACACATCTTCTCATGGGAAGAGCTGGAGAAAATTATGTTTAGCAAAGTCAGCCAAAATGAGAAGTACAGCATGAGTCCCCTGATCAACATGATAGGTATAGAAAATAAGTCTCCTATAGGGAAACATTTGGGTTGAGATATAGGGGAATGGGAGGAGGTCGAATCAAACACAAGGAGGTACATGTTGGGTCCAAAACAGTAATGGGAGGACAGAGGGGGCTGGGAGGAAAAAGGGGGTTCAAGAGTGAGAGGATAATGGAGGAAACAAGGCACTAACTCACCCAGGGGGAGAGTATGAGTCTTATCTCCACAGAATCTGGAGTGGGCATACATACCCTACATTGAAGCACCCATACATGAGGACTGTGTGGCCACATGGAATGATGCATTAAAAAGAGAGAGCTACAGGACCGGACAAAACCAGAACCAGACTGAGTCCCTCCCTGGATGTGAGTGTGGCAGAAACCAAGTTGGGTGGAAGAGCCAGGATGCTACACGCACATGGAGACAGGCTGAGGAAAGAAGAGAAGGAGAGCCCGACCAGTCCCCACCCTGGCCCAAGATGCTCAAGGTACTACGCTTCTGTGCAGAGCTAATGGGTCACAGAGGGGACTGGGAAAATGACAACAGAACAGGTCACACTGTCTCCTTACTGAAACAGACAGCAACAGAGGACATTTTGGAAGTCACATGGTAGGGAAGCAATGTGGTCTGAGTCCCCAAAATGGACTGAATCAAAAAGAGAATGCTCCTGGATATACAGTCAGAAGGAGAGCAGAGTGGGACCAAGAGCTTATGGAGAAGGGGGTTAGAAGAATGGGGTAGTGTGGACAGGCTCAGGAATGGGGAACAACAAGTGGCCCGGAATCAGTAGTGAGGAGGGTGTGGGGGGCCCGAGACGGTTTAAGCAAGGGTAATGTAACTGAGAAGATGTACTGAAACCCAAATGAAGGTTGAGCATGGGGCTGAGCCCTGGTGGTGTAGTGGTTGAGTGCGGGACTACGGCCCACGGACTTGGCTGTTCAAATCCAGCAGCAGCAAGGCTGGGTAGCTCCCAAGACCACCAGAGGGCAGTGACGCGCCCCCCCGCCCCCCACCGCCCTAAACATAAAAACAAAACAACAGAAAAGATGGGTGAGCATGATAAAGGGATAAGGTGAAAGTTAAAGGAAATAGAGGAAAGAACTAGAAGTCACAGGGCATTTGTAGAGGTCTAAGTGCAGGCATGTACATATGTAAATATAATTATTTATAATAAGTAGGAAATAAGTTTAGTACATACTTATAGGTGTAGTATTAGAGTAGGAGATAGTTCTTGGGCCTCCATTCAATACTCCCTCAGTGTAAGAATGCTTTGTTCTATTAAACTGGTATTCCACGATGCTCACCTGCCTAATATGATCACTGAAGACAAATGGGTGCATAAGCAAATGTGGTGAAGAGAGCTGATGCGACCCAGCTGTCATAAGATATAGCATCTGGGGTCCTAAAAGCTGGAAGATAAACAAATGGCCATCCAGATGAGAAGTAGTCAAGCCCACACAGAAGAACCACAGCAGTCAGTGTGGTTGTGAAGTACTGAAAGGAACAGGTCTCAGGCATCAAACAGAAAAAAAAAAAAAACATCATTGTGTGCTCACATTCCTGAGACTATCACTAAGAACATGTGGGGACACAAGCAAGAGTGGTGAAGAAAGCTGATGGTGCTGGCTATTAAAAGAGATAGTGTCTGGAGTCTTAAAGGCTTGAGGGTAAACAAGCAGCCATCTAGCCAAGGAGCAACAAAGCCCCTTATGGAAGAAACACACCAGTTTGTGCGACCAGGAGGTATGGAAGGAATCAGGTATCAGGCATCAAGGAACAAAAATCATATCTTTGTGTGCCCATCCTCCTGACATGATCGCAGAAAACAAATGGGTGTAGAGGCAGAAATGGAGGAAAAAGCTGACCATGCCCAGATACCAAATGATAAAGTGTCTGGGGTCTTAAAAACTTGAAGATAAACAAGGGGCCACCTACTGCAGAGGCAACAAAGCCCACACAAAAGCACACCAGCCTGAGTGATCACAAAGGGTCAAGGGGAGCAGGTGTCAAGGACCAAAGACAAGAATCACATCACTATGAGTGAAAGGGAGTTCAGGGTGGGAACTCAAAGTTCATTTGTGAACAATTGGACACTCACCTATGGAAGGCAGGGAAGAACAGGTCAGTCAGGGTGCAGTGAGATAATGATGAATTATACAACTTTCCTCTAGTTCTGAATGGTTTCCTCCCCCCAACTATCATGGTCCTACTACAAATCCAGTTAGTCTGGAAGAGGTACACTGGTACAGATGGGAACTGGTAGCACAGGGAACCCAGGACAGATGAACCCCTCAGGACCAGTAGAGAGAGTGGAAATACCAGAAGGAGGGAGGGAAGGTGGGTAGAGAGGGGGAGGCATTTGCAGGTCTACATGTAACCTCCTACCTGAAGGATGGACAGCAGAGGAGTGGACGACGAGGGCAGTGTAAGATATGACAAAATAATAATTTATAAAATATCAAGGTTTGGTGGGGGAGGGGGAGTGTGGTGGTAGGGAAAAAGATGAAAAGCTGATGAAGGGCTCAGGTGAAACTGAAAATGGTTTGAGAATGACGAGGGCAGCAGGCATGCTTGGCACTATATATATATATATATATATATATATATATATATATACACACACACACATATATATGAATTGTGATAAGTGATGTATGAGCTCTCCCCAAAATTATTTATTAATTTTTTAAAGTGTGTATGAAAAGGTGAACAGAAAGCTGCTTTTCTCTGTAAAGCTTCACCTACTTCACCATAAAAATTTACATAAAAACATCGAAAATAGCAAATGTGATCACACTGAGTAAAAATAAATTTCTTTTTGTTTGTTTGTTTTTGTTTGTTGGGGGGGGCGGCATCACTGCCTCTGGTGGTCGTGGGTGCTACCCAGTGCCGCTCCTGAGAGCCACCACTGGATTTGAACCACCAAGCCCGCGGGCCGCAGTCCCGCACTTAACCACTTACGCCACTGGGGCTCAGCCCCAAAATAAATTGCTGTAGTGTTCAAACAGGATGAATAATTTGGAACACTGACCTCAATCAATAGCATAAATAAATTTCTTTCCCAGTGTGACATTCATGTCGGTTGTGTATTCATATTTAAAGCCAGGCTTAGTAGGATTGGACACAAGGAACTGTGACTTCAGGTGAGAGAAGCAGTCCCACTGTCAAGGCAGGAAGTTGCTGGTAGAGCCACAGTACATGTGAAGGTATCCAGGCCAGTCAACAGAGACCAGAGCTGATTGCATGTTCTTGATTGCAATCGCCACAATCTAGCTTTACTCATCCCATATCCTCCCTCTGCTTCCTGTTTTTCTTCCTTCTTCTTTCCTAACCTTTTCCACCTTCTGTACTTTAGCCTAGGGCAAGAACTGTCCTTTGATCTCAAATGGTTTATTACTCTAGATTGTGCATACCTCCCTAATGTGAGTGTTCCCTTATTGAAACTTAAAAACAAAACAAAACCTAGAGAACAATCTGAGTTTCAATTAAAATAATTGAATCTTAAATCTTCTGAGCATAATTATATCATCAATTTGAACTGTGAAATCTAAGAAGTAGAACAATGATTGTGTATGATATTTTTCCATCCATCTCCTATTGTATCGGGTCAACTCCTTTTCTCACTGATGTGTGTATTTCATGTGGAGGTTGCATTGCTACTCATGTTTTTCTTACTGAGAACCTGACAAAAATGTTGACTGCCTTGGTAGTCTTCTTGGAACCCAGCTTAAGCGGTGCAGTGGTTAAGTGCTTGCCTGGGAGTTGAAAGGTTGACAGATTGAATTCTTCAGCCACGGCACAGAGAAAGAGGTGACAATCTACTTGTGTAAATCTTTGGAGATCTTAGGAGCAGTGCTACTCTGCACTCTGGGGTTGCTATGAACTGACTTCCACGAGACAGCAGAGGGGTTTGTGATAATCTTCCATGCCGTAGGCATGAGATAAGCAATTAGAGAAAGATGATTAAGGAAAGGAATCAGTCATTCTTGTTGACCTTGAATAATTGAATCTCTATGTCATTGTTAGGTACCAGTAAGTCATTTTTGACCCATAGTGACTCTGTGCATAGCAGTATTGTTGATATGCTTGAGCTCATTATTATAGCCACTACGTCACTCCATCTCATTGAGGACCTTTCTTTTGGCCACTGCTCTTCCACTTTTCCTGAGACTGGTTTCTCTTGACAGCAAAGCCTTGCCATCCTTGCTTCTAAAGAGCATTCTGACACGACTTCTTCCAAGACAGATTGGTTCTTCCTTTTGGCAGTCCATAGTACTTTCAATATTTGTTGCCATCAATTCTTCTTTGCTCTTCTTTATACAATGTCCAACTTTCGCATGTGTGTGAGGTGATTAAAAATACCATGGATTGGGTCAGGCACACCTTAGTCTTCAAAGTAACATCCTTTCTTTTCAATACTACAAATTGTGCAAGAAGATTTGGGTAAATCAAACCTTGTAGGGGAGTTCAAGCGTTCCCTCTCCAGAGCTAGACTAATGGAATTTAAAGTCAAAGTTACTATGGTAAGGACTCTGTAAATGGAATCACATGAGGAGAATAATCTTTTAATGCTTATTTTGTTGATGGGGTAATAACTTGTGAGCTACTTTATTTTAACATTTCTTTATCCCTGGCTTCCTATAATGGATTAAACTGTATCTTCCCAGAGTATGTGTAATCCTGTTTGCATATAAGGGTCTTTTAAATACTAATTAGCTCACGAGCAAGTACGATGAGTTCTAAAACTAATCCCTTCTTAGTTATACTAAATTAAAAAAAAAAGCTGGGAATGGATTTGAACCATCAACCTTGCAGTCAGCAATCCAGTGCTTACTAATCAATACTTTTCTTAGTCTCCTTGGATTTCCCTTTGCTTTTCAGTCTTCTGTATGCACATATATTAAAACCTTGAAGTCCTGGCCAATAGAATCCAAAAACATATATTAAAAAAATACTGCATGACCAAGTAGGATTCATACTAGGGATGTCGGGATGGTTCTACATTCAAAAGCAATTAGTATAATGCACCATATTAAAAAAAAGAATCATATCATCATATCAATTGATACAAAAATCACTTGATAATATTCAACTCTCATTCCTAATAAAAACTCAAGAAGATAAGATCAGAAGGGGATTTTTTCAATACAATAATGGACATTTACCAAAAACAGATAGCCAAATTTGCACGGAGGGAAGAAAAGCTGAAAATATTTCCACTGAATAAAGGAACCTGACAAGGATGCCCCTTATTCTCATTTCTATTTAACATTGTGCTGGAAATCCTACCCAGGTATATAAGACAATGACAAGAGATAAAGTGAGTACAATTGGGTAAGGAAGAAGTGAAACTTTTGCTGTTTGCAGATGGTATGATTTTATATATTGAAAATCCCAAGGTGTCCATAATAGGATTACTGGAAACAATAGAGAAGTTTGGTAGTGTAGCAGGATACAAGATTAGCAAGTAGAAATCAATTGGTTTCCTCTGTGTTACTGATGGGAATACTGAAAAAGATATCCAGGAAAAATAATATTCACAGTAGCCACACTGAAGCTGAAGTACTTAGGAATAAAACTAACAGCAACAACAAAACTAAAGACAGATATTAAGAAAACTACATACTATTACTACAAGAAACCAGAAGAGATCTGCACAAATCAAGGAACATTCCATGTTTGTGGATTAGAAGGCTCAATTACCTAAAGCACTATATAGATTCAATATACTCCTGAACCAAATCCCAGTATCATTCTTCAAATAAATGGTAAAAAATGATTATCAACTTCATACAGAGAGAGAATAAGGCCATGGTTGGCAGGAAACTCCTCAATGAAAAGAACAAAGTAATGGTCTTTCTCTACCTGACTTCAAAACCTACTAAACAGCCACAGTTGTCAAAACCAGCCTGGTCCGGGTGAGATGATAAACATGCAGACCAATGGTTCAGTCAGGAAAGAAAATGCAGAAATAAAAACATCTGCATACAAATGATTTTTGACAAAGACCCCAAAACCATGAAACAGGAATCATGCCTTCTTCAATAAATGATGCTAGAAACACTGGATATCCACTTGCAGAAGAATGAAACAGTACCCATGCCTCACTCCATGTACAAAATCAAACTCAAGGTGGATCAAAGGCCTAAATGTACAACTCAAAACTATCAGGATCATCAATGAGAAAATTGGGACAAAATTAGGAGCCCTATTTCAGGGAACACAGGAGCTATCAGAAATAACAAATGAAGCATACTCCCTGGAAGATAAAAGAGACACATGGGACTTATTAAAAATAAAGCATTTGTGTTCATTGAACAACTTTATTTAAAAAGAAATAGAGCTCACAGATTGGGAAAAGAAATTGTCAGGACTGTAAGGACATCACAGAGAGAACTAATTTCTAAAGTCTGCAGAACCCTATAAATTTACATGAAAGGAAATCACCTGCAGAGATGATTCTCAAAGGATGGCATTCAAATAACTAAGGAACTCAGGAGAAAAAAATGCAAATCACAACCATGAGATGCCACCTAATGCCCATTGCTACAGTCCCATTAAAAAAAAACTGAGAACAACAAATGTTGGAAAGAGTGTGCTGATGGAGGAACTCATATCCATTACTGACAGACTTGAAAATACATACAGCCAGTGTGGGAGGCAATATGATGATTCCTAAAATAGTTGGCAACTGAACTACCATATGCCCCTGCAATAGCATTACCAGGCACATACCCCCAAAGAAGTAAGAAAAGGTCAAGAGCTGACATGTGTGCCCCCTGTCCCCATGTTCATCACAGCACCATTCACAATAGCAAGAAGCTAGGATCAGCTTATTTTCCCATCAATAAAAGAGTGGATAAAAAAATAATAAAACTCTGGTACATACACAGTGGAATACTACTTATCCCTAAAAAACAGCGATGAAACCTATCAACTTGTGAGTGATCTGAAATATATTATATTGCATGAAATTAGACAAGAACTAAAGGACAAGTATTAGATGAGTCCACTGTGATAGGAACAAGCAGCTGAACAGGCACCATCTCATGTATGCGGGTCATCCAGTCTTCTGGCAAGGGACCACTGAGCCTGGTAAAGTGCCAGACAAATGCCAATGAAACAGAAACCATTCACTCCAGGTAGGTACAGTGCAGGTCTGTGGCGGTCATGGGCTTATGTTAATTTCATGATTGAGATGTAGGGGTGATGTCTAGCTTGTTAACCTGGAGATAGCCATTGAGTAGCCAATGAGGCCTCTGTGTGGGCATGGCTTTCTCCTGAGACTTGTGGGAAATCTTGCAACAATTCTTTTGTGAAGATGAGAAGCTATCTCCCCAGTTGAATCACGGTCAAGACAAGATAGCAGTGTCTGAGGAGCTGCAGGAGAAGACACACGGCTTTGCCCTGATGGAGCCAGACCTCTGAAGCTGGAGAGGCCACGTGGGGGCCCCTGCCAACAATGAGTTGCTTCTGCCAGCACGCAATGCTGTTGATAGACCCTGAGCCCTGGAAGAGAGGAGCCATGGGGAGACCTCTGCCAAAGCTGTGATTCTGCACCCACTGACCTGTGACTTCGTGAGTCAGAAGGAGACTTTATAGACTGGTATTGGGGATATGGGCTAATATTGGACTTATGACTTTGAACTAGACTGGGTTGAGATGCTTTCTCAGTGTTCCATCCCTTTTGTATCTAAACCATTCCCTTATATCCATATGTGTGTTCATAAATTTGTTCCTCTAGTCTACCCAGACTAACACAAGGTCCCTCGACCAGAGGGCACCTCACAACAATTTGCATCAAGTGGACAGGGAAGGGGGGGGATGCTGTCTGTTGAGGAGTAGCCATGTGGATCCGGGTTGAGGGCCCCCAGAGAGAGAGACCTCCCTGTCACAGGAATGAAGCTTACTGATGGGAGGGACAGCATGGAAGTGGGGAGAGGGAATGGTCAAGTTTGGAGGGGAACATAGGAACATGCCTCTTGAGAATAGGGAGGGAGGACTTACCTCCAAGTGTGGGCAGGAGATGATAAGGATGTTCTTGGAAACATCTGGTGGGGAAAGTCTTTAGTGACATGCAGTGGGTGGGCACAAATGACCTAGGGCATCTGGGGTCTACTAGGAACCCAGGCCAGGTACCGTAGAACACCAGGACACTGAATTTTGCATCTTCAGGGTGCCCAAGATGCTCCAGAAGCTATATCAGTAAGACCCCATATGAGAACTCCACTGGATGGACTGGACCCTACTTCAGGCACACTTGTAACCCGAGGACTTAAGTCAGAATATGCATTGTGTCTGAAGAAGCAGAAAACCACTATACCAAGAACAGTGCTCTATTTGTTGGTGACAAACAAGGTCTTCCCACATCAATGTACTGTATGCTGTAGTTAGAGATACATTATCCCAGCAATCCTGTGACAGCCATTCTGTTATATTTTTCTTATATCTGCTATACTAGAGTGTATCTCGAGATGTGCCACTGTTGGGGGTCACCCTCTTGAAACTGCATTATTTGTTTCTCTGGGTTTTGGTAAATGAAATCCAGTATGGTTGAAAACATACTGGAAAGAAAACAAAACAAGGGCTTGGGCTTGGGCCGAGGAGGTATATAGAGGAAGAGGGGAGGGGATACAGAGGGGTAGGGGATATAAGTAGGAGATAACCTCAAGATGCCCAAGAAGCCAAAGTATATTGGAGACTGATTATGAAGGCAACTATTTACTTACGTTTGACATGACCGAACCATGGAATGATATGACATATGTATGGATTCCCAAGTTATATCAAATTAAATTTTAAAGCATAGATCCAGAAATGAGTTCTAGGCTTACACTAAATCCTGGCTCCAACTTAAGAACAATTAGTCCTTACATCATGGCCCTGCTTAATATTGATCATCATGAAATGATCACTGAAGAGAAGGGTGCTAGAGCAAAGTGTGGTAAAGAAAGTGGATGGTACCCGGCTGTCAGTCAGAATAATGCTTGGGGTCTTAAATGCCTGTATTCAAACAAGCAGCCATCTAAGCAAGGATTCAACTAAGTCCACACAGAAGAAGCATACCAGCTTGTGTGATCCCAGAATGACAAAACTTGAATATGAAAAGAAAAGTATCAGAGGTAAAATTATTTATACCCAATTTTAGAAGGCTGTGGAGGACGATGAGAGCGGGAAACCCATCTGCAGAGTATCTAGTCAGAGGAACCAGCCGGCAGATCTGCTCTAGCCAAAGGCAAGTGACTCAAGCAGCCTTACTATCAGACAGAGACCGTAATAATATTGATTATGCAAGACCGAACAAAATACCCGATTAGTTGATCTTCCTGTAGGCATCACCTGAATTTTTTCTGGTCGCACATATCACTTAGTTGTTCCATAACACAAAATTTCTCTCCTGGCTTTTTGAATGCTTTTGGGGTTTTCTCTCTCTCATGTATTATTTGTAATTTTTGACGTTATGCTATTATGATCTTATCCTTACCACTTTAGTGCAATCTTTTCATTGTTGTCTGTTGAGTTTCCCAGGTGTGAAGCATAGGAGAAGTGGATTCATAATGGGAATAATTGATACGAGGTGTTTTAGGTAGTGCAGGGCTGGGGGAAAAGTGAGAGAGAGGGAAAGGGGATTTATAAAGTAAATAATGAAGACAAGAGGGGGAGGGGTACTAGAACTGGCCATGATTGCACAACTCATTTAAAAGGCTATTTAAACACAAAAGGGGAGTGGGGAAGAGGGGTGGAATGTTCTAAGACAGTTCTAAGATAAGGGTGTTCTAAGATAAGGGTGATTGTATGTTGATATGTTTGAGCAATTGAACTATTCAATTGTATATGTAATTTCAGTGCTAATAAAACAGTTGAGAGAGGAAAAGCCTCAAAAAGAGGGGAAATGTGATGTTTTGAAAAATTGCATAGGTCCTCACTGCATGTGGAATCAAGTTAGCTTGTTGATTATCTTGAAAAGAAAATACAAGGACCACAAACCAGAGGTCTAATCTAAGTAACAGTGGCTTTGGAGAGGATTTGCTGGGCCACTTACACACAAAGCAAAGAGGCCAGCTCAAAAGGTTACGATAGATCCCTCCACACACCCCAGACCCACCCAGAAGACACAGGATGACTATGTCACCTTATTAGAAAGAATTTTTTAAAGATTAATTTAAAGTTAGCATGAATGAAAATACACCAAGAACACACCAAGTGATGTTTTCTCATAATAGCAGTATATCTGTTCATTCTTTCAGTATGGCAAGAGCAGTCCTATGAGAACTGTGCTGGAAAAGTTTACCCTATGTGCCCTACAGCCCTGTGATAGGATTATTGTGCCAACCTGGTCAATAGGAACAGGTAGGATTAATCAGTTCACAGTTTGATGAGGATAAATGGCTCAAAAAGGTCTGATCCCCCCACCTCTGCCTCTCTCTCTCTCTCTCTCTCTCTCTCTCTCTCGATTGGACCAGCATAAGGCTGCTTTAGCTAGTGCTCTAGCTCAACTTGAGAGCTATCTGTGAGACAAGCCACCCTGTGGGTCCTGTCACTAGAGCCGGAGGTTCCTTCGAGACATTTAAGGCTAGTAGATTCTGTCATCTTGCATTGCTTGAGTTCGATATTCCAACCCGGCCTGCTTGGCTAAGATCCTGAGCTACTGAGTGTTGATGATCTGCCCTGCTATTTGCTGCCTGTGAGAAGACCCTTCCTGCATTACCTGAGGGAAATTGATCTTGGACCCTAACCCTTCATGAGTTGAAGGACTTCCAGTATATTAACTGTTCCAAAGAAGTGAGTTGAACTGAGCCCTCTCTATTGCTGTGTGGGTTGATTAGCTCCTATATTCCTCCATGCTGTACATATAAGCCTATCTATCTATATAGATATACACAAACATATATAATAAATGTCCTCTTATTTTCACTAGAGAACCCTGCCTAACACAAGCACTGTGCCAAAAATTCAAATTATATTTAAAGAGAGCATAAGTCTAGTCCCTTAAAGATGCTGCAGCTGTTATTTTGATGAGATGTAAATAAATAGAGTGGAGGTTTTCAGGGGAGAGTTAGGAAGGTGGAAATACTGCTTGAGAAGTGGTTGAACCTAGATGGAAGAGCTGTTGAGAAACCATATACCTTCACATGTTGACATTTTATTGAATAATGATCTCCATGATTTCCATTGTCGTCATTATGTTCACATGTGTGGAATCAGTACAACAGAACCAGATGTGGCCAGTGCTGCATCATCTGCATCAAACTTCCCATATCTGAGCCCACTGTTGCAGCCACTGTGTCCAATTATCTGAGAGATGATCTTCTACTTGTTTGCTGACACTCTGTTACCCAGCACGATGTCCTTCCTCCAGGAACTTGCTCATCCTTTCTAATAACATCTGAAGAACAGTCTTGGAAACCACACAGCACTTCTCCCCTGTCCTATAAGATTGCTGTGAGTCAGAATCTGTCCCCAGGCTGGGACTATATGTTTTGCAGGGAGTGGGTTGCCGGGTGGAGGAGAACGAGAGAGAGAGAGAGAGAGGAAGAGAGGGAGGGAGGGAGAGAGTGAAATAGGAGGAGGGTGAGGTTCGAGAAAAGGATGGAGACATCTTGGATGAGTTTTTAATTAACCTGGTCAAATGGAGGAGCTGGCCTGCAGTGATCAGGTGGTGCTCAGGATGCAGGGGTTGCCAGGTTGGAGGAGGAGGCAGGAACCCAGGCGAGTCTACGGAAGTTTGACTGCTTCCCTGGGTGCTGAATGCGGATCCAATTAAAACAGAATCCTTGACAAATTCAATATTTTCTCTATTTATCATGAGGTTGCTGCTTCTCTTTCTTACTTCTGTTGAAGTGCAATCCATACTGACAGTTGTAGTCTTTGATCCTCACCAGGACATGTTTAGAGTGCTCTTCGCTTTCAGCAGCTGTGTTTTCTGCATAAAACCAAAATCACTCCTGGTCATCCAGTCAGGGTGACTCACAGAGACCCTATAGACAGTGTCGACCTCCTCCTTGGATTATGGGAGTGGCAAGCCCCAGATTTCTCCCTCCGAGGGGCTGGTGGGTTCCAGATGCTGACATTCAGGTTAGCAACCCATGGCAGAGCCCACACAGCATCAAGGTTCATCTGCATTCCTGGTTTTCAGTAAGGCTTCCTCCAATTTTAGTCCTATGATCTTCACCTATCGGTAATATTTTTTACTTGCCCTCATATAGGCAAAAGCTCTGAGATAGATGATCTCCCTTTGAAATCATACCAGAATAAAAATAGAAAACTGAAAGGAAGGTTTTTCTTAAAACTAAAAGAAGACACACAGAGAAGCTCTGTTGTCTCTTTTAAATTCTTATTACAAATAGGTTAAAAAGTCACTTTACACAATGGCAAAAATACAGATAGGCAACACTGTACACTGTTTTAAAAATGCACAATTGGGCTCTACTGCACCTAGCTTTGTGGCTTGCTTTTTAATCTAATGCATGCATGAATGTTCATTTACCATGAACTATTTTTCCAGACACATCTAAATGATATTACTATATTCTATTCTATATATATCCCACAATTTTTGTTTGTTTTTTTTGTGGGCATCACTGCCTCTGGTGGTCGTGGGCGCTACCCAGTGCCACTCCTAAGAGCCGCCGCTGGATTTGAACCGCCAAACCCGCGGACTGCAGTTCTGCACTCAACCACTTACGCCACCGGGGCTCAGCCCTGTATAACCCACAATTTTTATTAGCAATAATCAATAGTTGGATATTTGGCTGCCTCTCTCTCCACCATTTACTTGCTCTTACAACTAACTCAAAAAATGTCCAATAGTTTCTATCAGTTCTTTACATGTTCAAACTTCTCAGGCAAACAAGAGAAATTTTAATTTAACTATATCAGCCATGAAGAACAAATGCAAAAAAAGGTCTTCTTTTTATAACATATAATGTTGTAACATGTAATATTCCATGCAGAAAAATATAGTTAATTTTTTGTTGAAATGCTGCCAAATTATAGAGTTAACTACTGAAAATAAAAGCTTCGTGATATAAACAGTAATTCTGACTCCACTTTTGGTTAAGACTTCATGGGCATCAACCGAGAGAAAGAAACCTGGATATGCTCTCTTTTCCCTCTATGTTTTTCCATGATGAAAATTTTAAATTTCTGCATTTGAAATAGATGACAGAAAGAACATAAAATCTCATGAGTACAAACTCATTTGAAAAGGTCACAAAGTCTATGAAATGTCATTTTTTTAAGTCTGATTTTAGTGTTGTTGTTGTCAATATTCTTGTTAGAGTTAGGTGCCACATTGTTGAGTCGAACTCATTGTGATTCCATACTCAACAGAGCAACACCCTGCCTACCTCTGTGCCATTGTTGCAGTCACTTTGTCAACCCTTCTCACGGAATGGTTTCTTTCTTGCTAACCCTTGACCAAACAGAATGTGCTTTTCCAAGGCCTGGTCTCTCCAGATAACAGGGCCTAAGTATGTGAGCTTTAGTGGCATCTTAGCTTTTGAAAACATCATGGATGTCGTTTTTTCAAGACACATTTGTTCAAGGGACACATTTTAATGCTGGGAACACATGGCGGAGAGGGAGTCCCATCTGAACCACACACAGTGGGGCAACCAAGAAAGGAACATGACAGATCAGCAATGGGAGCAAAGCCAAGCCACAAAGCCCCAGAAGAGCCCCCAAATAGACTTCAGACTAGGAGAGGCAGCTGCAGAACCCCCCATGATCAGTGGGCGATATAGTCATAAAGGTTAGTGGACAGACCTAGAATTATGTATGCTTTTACCGGGTTGGGGGGGGGGGGGGGGGGGGAGGTCCGTGCTATTTATTTATTTATTTATTTATTTATTTATTTTCTCCCTTGATTCAATCTTTCATTTTTGGTTTGTGTCCATTATTGTTGGTTTGCCTACATATATAAGATAGGCATGGGAAGAATGCTTGAGAAGAAAGCAAGGAGATCTATGGTTCCAGAGGGACTTGGGGGAGGAGGAGGCAGGGGACGGGAGCACTGAACAACTAGGGAATTAAAATAAACAATGAGGAGGACCTAGAGATCCTGAGAGTACTAGAGCAACAACAATCTAGCTGAGAGGAATTACTAAGAGGCAGAAGAAGGGGGACATGATGGTGAGAGAGGAGGAAGGTAAAAGAAAACAGAAGAAAGATCTAGGAAGCAAAGCTATGAATAGAGGTATGGACATAGGTGTGTACATTGAGGTAGTGGACAGACTTAGGGCCTCTGCTCAAGCCCTCCCTCAATGCAAGAACACTTTGTTCTAACAACCTGGTATTCTATGATGTTCACCCTGCATGATTGCTGAAGACAAAATGGGTACACGAGTAATTGGGGTGAAGGAAGCTGGTAGTGAGGCCTATCAAAAATTATCGTGTCTTGGGTCTTCAAGACTTGAAGTTAAACAAGCTATCGTCTAACAGAGAATCAACAAACCCACATAGAAATCTCACATTAAGTCTGTGTGAATGTAGGGTGTAGACAGGATCAGGAAACAGGCATCAGAAGACCTAAAACAAACAAACAAACAAAGCCATATTTTTGAGAACAAGAGGGATTGGAACAGAGACCCCAAATTCATCTGTGGACAAAAGGACATCTCCTCACATCAGGGTCACAAGGAAGGGATAGTCAATCAGGGCACTGATGAAACACAACATTCCTCTGGTTCTTTGAGGTTTCCTCACCCCCCACTATTATGACCCCAGTCCTACCTTTACCTTCAAGCTAGACCAGAGTCTGTACACAGACACAGATAAGACTCACGACAGACGGAATCCAGGTCAGATAAACCCTTCAAGAACAGATATGGGAGTAGTGATACCAGAAGGGTACAGGTAAAGGGGCAGAGAGGAGAGGAGCAGGTGGGAACCATTAGCAATAATCAACACATAACCACCACTCCCCAAGGGACACACACAACAGAAACCATGGGGGAAGGGAGACAGCAGTTCATGTGCGATATGAAAATAAAAATAATTTATAACTTATAAAGGGACCACTAGGGACTGTGGGGGAGAGGAGCTGATACCAAGGCCTCAAATAAAAAGTAAATATATAGAAAATAATGATGGCAACATATGTACAAATGTGCTTGATACAATTGATGTATGGATTGATATAAAAAATGTAAGCGTCCCCAATAAAATGACCTTAGGGAAAAAATAGACTTTGGAGGACCTTGAAAATTAACTTCAAATTTCATTTCTGCTAGATAAAAACTTTATTCTGAAAGTAAATATGGACTAATGTAGACTGTGCCTACTTCACATTTTATTTATTTATTTAGTAGCCACCATGAGGACGATGGCAGAATGGATGCAGGGAATGCAGAAAGGAAGTGGGACAAATGATGTTCATTGAGAGAATTGAAATAGATGAGTTTTTAAAAAGTGTATGAATTGTTGAACATAAAACTGTTTATCTCCTCCACAATTCTTTATCGAATTCACAATAAAAAATTTAAGTAAATAAAATAGAATATATATTGAATTGGGTGGTTTCTTTGTGTCTGTTTTTAAGTGAATGGTCATGAGTAAAATGGATGACTTTTTTAAAAACTACTGGATAGGCTTAGATTTAGGGTTAGAGAAAAGAAAAGCAAAATTAAAAACTACTGGAAAAACATAAAGGACTTTCTGGAATATCAACTGTAGTCTCTCTTACTTTCGTCTGTCTGCCGATGGTGCGTCCATCCTCAGAGTACATTTGCCATTATCCTGAGTGTGTCTTAAGCCTGTCTACTTGTTTTTCTTTCTGATTAGATTTGAAGTTCCTTGAGGACAAAACCCTGATCTTTCCTGCTTTATCTTCACAAATTATCAGAACAATGGGAATATGGCAAAGACACAGCAGATATTTGCTGAATGAACTAATCCACACTAGTGACTCACAAGAGTAAACAGATTTCTTACAGAAATAAGATAATATGGGATATAAAAAATGGAAAACTATCCTTAATGCTCTCGCCAGGCTATCTTAATACACTGTTTTTCAGATCTCAAAGACTCAAATTTAAGCATTTAGATGGGAAAATGCAGCGTGGCATGAATCGTGAAAAATAGTATGAGATAAAACTAGCCTTCACACTTACCCTCCGCAAAATCAAATTGAATCCTCTATTTGATTTGGCAAGTGAAACGAATTGCATATGGTCTCACAGGAAAATAATACTAATAGATACAATGGAAGACTATAAGGACATTGTCTATTTCTCTAGATCTGTTATCTGGTGCTTTGAGAACTTTATCATCTATACATGATCAGTAAAGTTGAACAGGTTCAAGAACACCTATGAATAAAGCAGCACATATAAAGTGATTGTGAGGCTTTGTAGACTATCATTGAAACTCTTACTTTTAAACAAGAAAATTACTTTTACTCACATTGTTCTTTAGAGTGAAACAACCATTGAACTGTACTTGAGTCCTCTTTGAAATGTGTTTTTTGATATTATACACACCAGGCTGTTTACTAAGAAGGCTGTTCTGTTTCAGGGTCCCAGCTGACTTGCAGTGCAGGGTTAGATATCCAAGTGTGCGTCCTTTGTAGACACAATGCTGCGCTGGTTGGTCACTCACACAAAATGAAATTATTGACTTCACCTAATTGATTTAAAATATCCCCAAAACAACTTGATGGCAAACTACTTCCAATAAAAGGGAAATAGTGACATCTTGTGGAATAAAGTGATTGTATCCCAAATCTCTCTTTGTTAACATTTCTATTTTCTCAAAATGCATATTTAAAGAATACTGGAAAATGAGCTTGTCTTTGAGATGGAACATCTACTTGTTATAGATCAAGATACTACATGATGTTTCTAAGAACAGTAAATGATGTCTTTAAAAAAAAAAATACAGCGTTGCCTCAGATGGTCAGGGCATGACATCTTGAAAAGCAATGCTGATTAAAAGATTGGAGTCTTCCAACATTCTCCAATCATTTGGATGTGCAAGTCCAATATAGCACACAATGGCCTATCAACAGAGAGATGTAAACAAACTCATATATAAGTAGAATCATAACAAATGAAAACAGTCAACACGCGAGAAAGTTTACAGTGGCTTCATAATGTCCATAAGAGATTATGCCAGACTTTCAGGAATTTCTAAATCTTCAAAGGCTTGTGCAGTATAGAATTTAATAATAAATTAAATTATACATGAATATGAATAATGATCACGAGTGGACAGAAAGTAAAGTATTGAAAAGTTGTACCCCATAGTAACCCTGGAACATGGAAACTCCCCTAATTAATAATTGCAGTACATGTCCTGGAGTACAGGATATTTGCAATGCTTATGACCTACAAATGCTAAGACAAATGAAGCCCAGAGTCTCCCCTCAGTTACATGAATGGCAGCCTTGAAAGTCCTATTTTCTGATATTAGACTTGAGATGTTCACAGTCCTCGGTTGACATCCTGATCCTACCACTTCTTACCTGTGAGAAATTAGAAGAGCTACCCCATTGCTCTGTGTCTTGGCATCCCATTGGTTAAAAAAAAAAAAAGACCCAAACCACACCAATTTCTTAAGTGAATAATGTAGGTAAAACACTCTAGCTGAGTGCC